>JAPYYV010023696.1:0-12744 GCA_030522625.1 Copidosoma aretas
GGGTAAAATTATTTGATGAATTTTTTTTTTTAATTAATCATTACAGTGTATCGTTTGAAAAACACTCTTCTACTGATAATAATGCGACCCGTTTTTTGAAAGGATAAAACTTATATCAGAGTCATGGAAGAAATATTGAACGACTTTTCTTAAATGCTTCAATAATTTTTTCTTCATTGCGATGCGTCAGTTTCTCGAAATAATTTTGTTGAGCACCATGTCAAATTTAGTAAATTTCTTTTTGCGGGCGGAGCATTTGATGAGAAATAATTTCCTTGATTGTAGCAAACAAAATACTTGTCACATAAATCCTGAATGCACCTCTTATTGTTTTTTTTATTATGACCTGAAAAATCTGCTTGACACATTATTTCCTGAAATGTCCTGTCTTGACGAATAAAAAAAGCACGAGCAATGAGAGCTTTTCGTCGAGGCCGGAATTCCTTAATAACTTCCCCCCCCCCCCCCCCCCCCCCCCCCCCCCCACCCCCCCCCCCCCCCCCCCCTCCACACCACCCCCACCCCTTTCGCCCGATTCAATTTCGACAAACTGAAAAAAGAAGAAGAAGAAAAAAAAATTGTCCTCGGTGATTTGCTCAAGGCAGCCAGCGCCGTTCGCGGAATAACTCGCTCGCTCGCGGCTATCTCGAAATTCTGCCCCAAGAAATTCATGAAACCAGCAAAGTCCTAGACTCGCGTTAAGATAAGAACTCAAAAACACTTAGTCACGAGTACAGCGCGCACGTACGCGGGAGGACAACCTTGGCGAAAATTCATTCCGTTTCCTTGGCAAGAGCGCAAAATCGCGGATAAGCAGCCTCAAAGAGAAACATACATGTATATATATGATACAAGCTTGTTGGGCCGCGGTGATACAGAGCGGCCGGGCGCAGTTGGTGCGGCTAAAATTTAATAGGCGTCAGATTTTCCGGCGAGCTCGGGGACACTTTGATGAAAGTTTCGCCGGGTGATTAATTATGTCTAATAATAATCCAGGAAAGGTTGAATGCTATGTACGTACGTATGCCTGCCTGAAATATGAATGTCGAGGCGGTCCAGGTTACATAAGTCAATTCGGATCGTTTGGTGGACGAAGTTTAATAAGTCAAGTTTTGGGAAGGGAGTTTTCGCGGCGATGGTGCAGGAAAAGGTAGGTAGGGATACTTCGATCGCGCCGGGATTGATATATTATGGAGCGATGTCTTTATGGTTTCTTCGATGGAAACTTGGCTCGAGAGAGACCCAAGTTTTCCTGCCTCCATCTCGTCGGTGTGATTTATCGACGAGCGCGAGATATATGTATTTTTCCGCTTGATTAATGCAAATTTATTTTCTGGTCGGAAAATATTCGATCAAAATTGTCGATGCGGTGCAAGACTCGTTGTAATCTTCATTATTTTTCTTTTTTTCTGTTTCAGGTGAGTCTTTTGGTCTACGGATTAGAGATTGACTGGTCATGTGAGTTTTTAAGTACACTTTTTCAGGATTTCTTATTTAAAAATATACACTGGATAGGGTTTTATTACCATGACATGTTTTTTTAATTCAGTCATATCTTTGGGTTTCGTCGATAATCGATCAAGACATTCGTTGAGTAGTAAAACGTTTTATCTTAAAATTTTTTGGCAAAACGTTGTTTGGTGACAGTTTCTTGATAAATCCTCATGGTATTATGAATTCGACATATATAATAAACATTTTAATGGTTATCAATGTGTCTTGTGTCCCCAATTAAGATTTAATTTTTTCACAATTTTATTTCGACGACAAACAATTTTACATTAATAAAAATTGACAGCATAGTGTAGAAAAAAACACGAAACACCTTTGAAACCATCAAATATCTTTGGTTGTGTTTCAAATTGTACATATCATGAAATGGTAATATTTAAAAGATTTTTCTTTAGTATACAGCAATCAGAAATTGTTAATTATTTATATTGATCCAAAAAGACACTCCTTCGATAGTCTTGAATTTATTTTATTGATGTTGAAAATAGCAAGAGTTTATTAGTTATCGAGTGTTTCAGTTTTTAATAGAAATATTAAGATTCAAAGTTCTTCCACTCAACGATTGTACTGAACTTCAAATGTATTCTTACGAAAAATTCTAGAAAGTAAGTAATCCACCTCATAAAATAAGGAATAAAATATCTACATATTTAATAATACAACGAACCGATTCCCTTGGCCCCATTGGAATTCTCATATAAGCTTCGGGAATAATCGCCAAAGGAATTTTTCCCAGCACCAAGAATACGCTAACTCTCTCACATTCCTCAATCGACACCCGAACAATTCAGCTTTTCCTTCATGAAAAAAAAGAAAAAAACAGAAAATAAAGAATAGTATCGCGCAAAACTAAGGTCGCCCGAGAAAGAGAACTTGTTGCTGCGACGACTAGAACGCCCGGCACTGTTAAGGAGGAATTCGATGCTTTATTGGCTTGCTGCGGACGTGTGCGGGCTTGTACGTAAAAAGGAACGGAAAAAAAGGGCGGGAGGAATGATGTGAAGAAAAGCAAAGAAAAGGAAACGTCTCGTGGAGACAGCCGTGAATTCCAATTTTGTGGGGGAGAATAAGTCGAATACTTCTAATATCTTCGATCCAAGGTTTATTAGTTTTTGCTGCTGATGGAAAAAATATTTGGTCCTCAGGCCTTAATTAGAAAAGAGTATCTCGATTCAACGGGGCTCTTCTTTTTTTATTCACGCTGAAAAATGAGTTTCTTTCCATTAAATATTTTTGGTTTTCAATTTTTAATAAAACAGGATTTCAATTGTTTGGAGAAAAAAACTTCATGCCCTCATTTTACACGTATTGTATCGCAACTCTCTTGAAGAGTCAAAATCAGTAACACCATTAATTTCTCAGTTATTAACGAAAGAGATTTTTCGTTTGCAACATTTTTTACTTCAAAAACAATATTCACGTGTCACAATAATCGAACAATTGCAGCCTTCCCCAGACGACCAGAACCCGCCAAAGCCCACATAATAACGAGTCCCCGTTCTAACTTGCACACGGAATCATAAGCCTTTATACACCCAGAAAGTGGGGGGCAAAGAAACGACCCTCGATATAATACACTTCCCGAACAAAACGGCGCCTTCCCTGTCTTGTTTATGACCTCAGCTGTTTCGAGTTCGCCCTTCCCACTCGTTTCGGCCACCTGTCACGCGAGTGAATGGGGGGGAAAAAAAAGAAGAGAAAAAAAAAAACGAAAGGTACCGAGTGCACCCCAGTCGTTGCAAGGCACGCGATGGGGCCCTCCGTCTTTTCTGCTTCTTACAAAGATCGCGTGCTATCGTTCAATACCCCGGAGGAGGCGCGAAGTCCTTTTTTCGCGCGGCTGCGAGAAACAGCTCGTAATTCGGCTGGGTCAGGTCATGTACATTGTATACTGTGGTGGGAAGCTCGAAAGGTCACGGAAATCGCGGATAATTGAAATTGAATCCTCGCTCGTGAAGTCCAAATATTAATTTCACGTCAGGAATCTCTTTTGAAAATTAATAATGATATTGGGTTAATGGATCTTCCTGGGGCTGAATAAAATGAACACGAGTTGGACTGAGTCTTACCTACTTTTACTTCTTAGACATGGTGTAACGTCTGGCGCAAGCTAGAAATCGCAATAAATAGCATGACGAAACAAGTTCAACACAATGCTACAATGGTGAAAAATGAAGGGATTATAGTTAACCTATCAATTTAGTACTCTTATTATTGTTTGGAATATTTGTAATTATTATTATGTGGTATTGAGATGTACTTGTATCATTTTTGATGTAGAATAACCAACATACCGTTAGTAAACATCTAAAACAATTGATTCGTTCCGAGCATCACGTCAATAACTGAGTCATTTGACTATTAATTATAAAACAAGCACAAGTTGACGTAGGTTATTGCATGTGTCATTGTTCCGATAACATTCAGAACAGAGCATTTTTATCGAGTGTGCAACTAAATAATCACGGTGTATCCTGTCCGTAGACAGACCTATATAGAGGCAAACCAAACGTGGAAAAACGCAAAATAACACCAGTCCAGAGATCCAGGACATATTTATGTGGAAGATTTGTTTTAATATCCCAAAGACGGCAATTGCTTGGTCCACTCCACAATAATCAATTCTCAACATACGATGTAACGTACATGCAACTCCTGTCGAAAAGTCTTTGAAACCCAAAACTTGTTCAACCCACTCTGGCCAGTAAAGTTTAGCCAGTGAGAAATTCCAGCTCCACGGGGCGCTAGAGCTACTTGATCAACAAAGACACCGCCTTTGGAAATTCGACCCTTCGTCAAGTGGGACCGAAACAAGGTTGTCGTAAACAACTCAACACGTGGCTAAAGAGGTGTAAGGTATCCATGGACGCCGGATAAAATGGCGGGACACCGTCGAGGAGGATCTGGGAAACAAGTGTCGTCCCAGAGTTCCAGCCGAGGTGCAAGGGGGACTCGTGACCCGATTGTCAAAAGCAAGGGAAGAAGAAGGAAGGGGGGAGCTGGCGAAAGTTGACACCTGCGGTTGTCACCCCAACAGAGCCGAAAGGATGGAATTATCGCGAGTAGAGCTACTCGCGTGTTCTGTGTGCCCGTCGCTCGTGTCGCACAGTCTGACGCAACAATTTGCGAGCGCCACCCGCGCGACGGTTAATTTACCGTGAAGCATAGACGCGTGTCGGCAATTGCAGCAACTGTGCTTCTTGAGCGCATCGATCCTCCTTCGTTATACACGTTACGGGCTCGGCTGTTATTAAATTTTCCACTTCACGTGCGAGCGGGTAATCTTTCGTCTTGGCTGCCTCGTAAGAGGATTAAAACGTTGATACTTGAAACAGTGCAGTGTATTCTGTCGGGTCGTCTTACATTATACGCAGGTGAAACGGGGGATTAGCTTGAACAAAGGGAGGAATTATCATTGAAGGTACGCAAAGATTCGACGATGGTTTGGAATGGTGAGCACCGGGGCTCTATCCAAGTGGGCGATGTAAAAAAAATTCTTAAAGTCTTATGCCATAATTTGTGTTGAACTACTTTACTTTGATCAAGTACTTTATTTCAATAAAAGATAGAAAGAGTCGTGGTGCATGTATGTAAAAACTCTTTCTTTGAAGCTATACCCGTTTCTAATCGCTCGATAAAAACTGCTAACTGCTCTAATTACTCTGACTGCTCATTCATTTATCTACTAACTCCCATTACTGACTGCTCCATCTCTCATTAATCCATTGTAACCTACTAACTCTATTACTGTCTGCTCTAACTCTGCCTGTTGAGACAGGTGATGAGACTGCTAAGACAGTAGGGACGGATCACGTATTGATAACTACGTTTATAAATACTACTTACTATTATGTTCTATATGTTGTGTGCATCCATATGTTCTCATTCATTCAGATGAAAAAGGATCGTTAAAATATCATTTGCAATGGATTGAAAAGACGTTAGATTGACGTCACATTATAAATTTTCTTTTCGATGTATTGCGTACTTGGATAGAGCTCCAGAAAAGTCGACAGATTATGATGTTATCCTAGGATTGCATCCATTGACTTCAAAGAGATTGATGTCTCAAAATTCCACAAAATTGCTAGGTATCGCGTATCACAATAAGGCCCCCTTATCGGTGCCTTATCGTGGTAATGCATGGATATGTCAGAATAGAGCACGCAAGGGGCCAAATATTGTGATAGAAGGAGAGAGAGATCGCTGCCAGCGAGTCTCCCTGTATCCTTGTCTAACGAGTGGTACACTAGCCTTAGCTTAATTCGTTAAGCGCGAAGTTTGAAATCCTCTAATCAGAGAGGTTATGGTATAGAAAAAGCCAATAGGAATTAAATGTTTAAATTTCCCGCTTAACGAATTAAACTAAGTCTAGTGTACATGTATGTAACTATAGCTTCACATTGCAATATATACATGAAGTGGGCGCTACGCATGCGTTGATTAGACAAGGACACAGGGGACTCGTAGGTAGCCTTCTTTTATCGTATAGTTGCCACTTATAGGCTACCAGGTCCCTGGTGTGCTCTATTCTACTATCTCTATGTGGTAATGTGGTATGCAACGTATCCAATAGTCGAAGTAACGTGACATCAACCTAATATATTTTTCAATGCATTTAGCCCTAATGACATCTCAAGACCACTATAGGCTAGTGTAAATCATACAATCAGCGTTTAGTAGTAGATGCGACCCCAGGTGGATGCGATGTAGGATGGATTTTTTGGGAATAGGAAACGAAGAACCAATAGTCCGATGACACGGTAAAGGCTCTCGGCTGTCGGTGTGTCGCAGAAGGCGCGCCGATTATCAGTCCCCTGGCACTGTAAGGTTCTCCAGCGGCTCTCGCAGCCCCAGCCAACAGCCGCCCGGTGCGGCGTCTACGTATATATGTAGACGTGTACAACACACGGACACACCCTCCTCGCGCGGAAGGAGAAACAAAGAAAGCGGAGAGGACTACTCTCCCTCCCGCCCTCGTTACCCCGCGCGCACAATGGCACAGTTAGGGTTATAAGCTTCTTGACGAGTTGCCAAGTTTCGAGGCGGCGACGCGAGAATTCCCTTTGTGAGCGCGCCCAAGGTTGAGCTGGTGGAGGGTGTGTGGAGTAGATTGAGCCGGTGACGCTTTGAGCTGCTGCTACGGGCGCTGCTGTCCGTGGATAGATAGCGTGTAGCTCGAACGGGTTTGATGATGATGATGACGACGATGATGATGATAATGACGACGATGATAACGAGGATGATATTATGCTGCAGCTGCGTATCTCCCATGATTGGGCTTTGATGGTTCCTTATTTAATTTGTTGTCCAGGTTAATGAAGGTCTTGTTCGAGGCTGAATGTAATGGCCAGGGGATACTCTGCAGCCGGACGAAGAGGAAGGACTTTTGACTTCATTGACTCTTTGCGCGCGGAATTTCAATTTCGGCCCGATGGGCGTGGACTCGAGCACAGTTCGTGATAAAGTGCCATCCCTCCGACTTTGCAAAATATATATATATATTACCCCCCCCCCCCCCCCCCCCCCCCCCCCCCCCCCCACGCCACCCCCCGCGCCACCCCGCCCACCCCTCGGACCCCCAACACCGCGCGCTACCACTCCGGGCTCTGGCCGGTAATTTATCGGGAGCTTTAATTGCCGGGGATTAAAAATTTTAATTTTTCCACCGCGGTCTTTATCTTCCGAATGTAGAAGCAGGGGAAGAAGGGAATTGAACATTTCCGTCGTCTAATTGCCAAGGTCCCCCATATTTCACCGCAGCGTGGATTCAGCGGAAACAAAAACGCAAATGGGGCTCGATTGTTCCTTCGGACGATCCGTTTGTCGGGAGCAACTTCATTTCGACAAAAGTTTTCTCACCAGAGAAAAAAAGGGGAGCTTTTCCAAAAAGATCGTGTACGTGTGTGTGTACACCAGTAGAGAGTCTCTTTGTCGCGCCAGTGTCGCCGTCAGCGCTCCGAGAACTGTTTGATCCAGGCACTGTAGTAGGCGCTTGAAACGCTGCCAATAAGCCCGGACTTGGCATCGAGGATGAGAGAATGGCTTTCCACCTGGAGTTGGGCTGGTGCTGCTGCTGCTGTTGTTGGTGGAATCGGTAGCGACGATATCAGATAACGCTCCCGGGAGTGGCGCTCGAAATAAATACAAGTGGCGATGTTTTTGGCTCGGATTGAATGTTCGAGTGGTGTCGAGCAAGGAAAGGTGGAAGGGGGATTCTTTTGGCTCGTTCCAGATGCTTTTCGGGTTTATGTTTGCTAAAGAGTCGTTTGGTGCGGGATCGCAGCGGGTTGATGGATGGACTCCTTTTTCCGATTGTTTGGTGATTTGAATGTTACCATTTTTTTTTGGTACACGTATTTTTATCGTGCATAGGGATATGTTACTATTACTGAGCTTTTGGTGTTTTAACCTCAATTTTGACCGTGGTTTTTTATTGGAAAAATAATATTTTGATAACATAGACGCTAGATTGACCTTATTGAGTCGACAGACTTTATACAAGTCATTATTTTTTTGTTCGTAATAGGTACGTGAGAATACTTCACATGAAAAACTTTTGATCAGGTTAGGAAGTAATGTTTGGGCTAGCAATGTTTGCAGTAAAAAAAACCATGCTTTTACTTCTGGGAAGATTCCCTTGCAAAACAAACATCAATTTCAAATCACGTAAATGAATCACCTAAAAAGGTAGATATGGAGAATGTTTTAATTTATATTATGAGGCACCAATTAACTTCAGAGATAGTAAAAATAGTAAAAGATATTTTATCGCTCGTTCCATTGCGTCTTTATCTGTTTGATGGGCCGAAGTCTTGAGACTTTAGTTAGTTAAGTAATAAGCGATTAAGAACTTTTGTCTCTGACAATTTTGTTGATTCTATATTAACATACCTGGTATATGATCTGAGGAATTATTTAATGATAGCACCAAGACTTCTAACTCCAAAATCAACGTAAGTCGTTATGAAAAATAAGAAAATGAATGTGCGTGTGAATTCTTGCTCGTATCTCTAGAGTTACATTTTTATGTAAAAAGTACTTTGTAAGAAATCAGTTCCTAATGTTAATCTCAAGTTTTTCATGCTACAATTTTGGATTTGTTTCTTCAAAAGAAGCTTGGTGCCAGTTTGACGAAAATCGTTTTTTTTTCAAATACCCATCGGGCTTATCTATCAATTAAATTGTGTGTTTTCAAAAAATTTCCAATCGTATTTCTTCTTCTTCTTCTTCAAACTTATTGACGCCTTCGAGGCCCACTTCAACTTATCAGACACGCGCGCCCCAAATGCACATTTTTACACCTGTTGTATCATCATCTGCTGTATCTCTACCGATTTTTTCAAAAAAATTATCATTCGTGGAAGCAATTACTTTATACTTGTTTAAATAGTTCAGTGAAATTTCGCAAAAACCCACGTTGGACGTAAAAATGTGAGTTTTTGTTTTTAAATGATAAAAAAAAAAGAACTTATTCATCGTACACCAGGTACTTTAAAAAATGTCCATTCACAACGCACTCGGATTAGAAATTTGTATCAATCGCCAGTTGTCAAATCTCCCAAACATAATAACCTTCCAAACCGATCAGGGACACGCAAAAACGCGCCCACGTCCACGATACCGCAAAATCCCCCCCCCCCCTCCCCCCGAACTATTAGATCGGCTGTAAGGCCATAATCGAAGAAGCTCGTACACCAGCCCTCCCTAAGAGCGGCCCGCGGGACAGATGCTCGGCATTTCCGCCGTTGTCTTCCGCAGGCAGGGCACGTAACCTTTCGAAAGCAGGGGCCGGGGGGTGGGGAGAAATAGAAGCAGGCGAGTTGCGGCCAAGACGGAGGGCGGAAGAGACTCGGGCCTGGCACCTTGCCCTTCCCGCGGGGAACTACTGATCGCCGGCCGGCGGCGGCGGCGGCGGCGACGACGATTTCCGAAAAGGCCTCCCATTAACCACGACACGTGTCCCGGGCCGCGCTGCTGGATATATCCCTGGCTCGGTACAGGGGGCCGGGATTTACGAGGACGCGGCTGAGTTTTGTGCCAAATGTCGGAGGGCGATTGGATTGCTCTTAATTGGGATAATCAGGCTGGGTTTTGGCTTTGGTTGTCGATTCGGGGATGTTTGCTGATGCTGGAGCGTCAAGGGCCGTGCTGGGATGGGAACTGGAGGTGTTGGGATCGGTGGAGGTAACGGGACGAGTTGTGGGAAAAAAGGTGTTTCTTTTTCGTGATGTTCCTTGAAATCTTTGCTGTTTGGTAAAGCGGACATTGCAAATAAGAGATCCCATTGTGAACACTTTGGTAATAGTTTGATAGTTATAGAAGTTTGAACAATTGAAATTGAATTGATTTTACATCTTTGGAAAATTTTCTTTATACATTAATAGTATATAATACGAGGCAATTTTTTTATTATTATTTAGAAAAAAAAATATTTTAATAAACGCCCGTGCTATGACGAGTGCAATTGATAACATAGCGTGTTCGTGGCAAAATTTATTTGTGTCAGATTTTGCTGAAATTTCGAGTGAAGGCTTATCTAGTCACTATACCGGGTGTTCCGAAAATGTTCCAGGAAAAGTATACCACGAGATTAAGCTTGTCAAGACGAACAAAAACGCTCTTTACCAAATTTCGATCCGATGCGTAGTTTTTAAGATATTGTCAACTGAAAATCTGTATAATCACTGTAAAAAACATACTTAAAAAAACTCTCGTAGCCTGTTACGTGATGCAGAAATTCCTTGATTTTGAGTTGACAATATCTCGAAACCATGCATTGGATCGAAATTTGGCAAAGAGCTTTTTTGTTTGTCTTGACAAGCTTAATCTCGTGGTATAGTTTTTCTGGAACATTTTCCGAACACCCTGTATATGTTGAGATAAAATTTCAGAACGATTGCGGGTAAATTTTTAAAGACGTAAGCGTTCGAATTTAATTCTTTTAACACGTGTAGTTCTGTCAAAAATGTCACATTTCAACCCGATGTGGAAAAATTCTGTATAAGGGATGCGTAGAAAGCTATTTTTCCTGCCTCGGGCACCCTCAGTAGGAAAAATAGGATTCGCCACTGATGTGCATCCGACCACGTTCCTCGGGCCCAGGGACCGCCCTGGAGAGATGCACGTTTGTGACGAAAACTACTATTGTTTCTTCAGAAGCCTATAGTAACGACATATCAAAAACATTGTAGACCAATTGACGGTGCCGTTTTTTCATTACAATTTTTATATTATTTGCAACGTCATAGTATATACATGTACTATATCTATAGATATTAAATTTTCACAAACTTTCTAGATTGTATCAAAATCTCACGATCTTTCTTGCGTTTTCTGTAATTTGGAAGTTTCTTTGGAACATTCTAGTAGTAATGATTATCAAGCAATGCACACATAGATGTATATAGGTAAGGTTTAAATGATTGTATGCGCATGTCACAATATAAATCTGTGTTTCATCATTAGAAACTCAATTTCTCAGTTCGTTTTTTGATAGAATATCTCTGTATTGTAAATGTTTCTTTATCAATTAATTTTTCGATACCTTGATCAAATTAAAAAAAATTATGATCTTGTTTCTTTCAAAGCTCTGCGCTTCTATCTATACCCAAACTCAACATATTCAAGCCCATGTACAATGACTGTGACTAAGTTTTTGCATGAAACCGGGATATTTCACACTGTGTCTTCCAAACTCTTTTTCGAACGTAATACCCGAGAGTATGGTACACCTGCATCATTGGTTTCGACAAAAACGAAGGATCGATCGACCCCATCAACTCGCGATCGCCCGAAAAACCGCAAGGGACCGTAAAAACAGACGGCCACCGACCCCCGGCGGTCGTTACGAAAAAACGCAAAGTCAAAAAAAGGCCATCCAGCCCTTTGGAGGGGAAAAGTGAATCGAAGGTGACGCGGGAGGCTGGCCGCGCGCGGGCTTTTTTATTGTCATGCAAAAGAGCAAAGGGGGGGAGCGGGAGCTTATGTCGGCGGACGCGATCCGCGCGCGCCCATGTATGCAAATGCCGGTGGTGTCCGCGAGAGTGCGCCGGTAAAAACAATGGACCGGGTGACCAACGCATGTGCTCTCGCTCGGTGTCCCTGCAGCGCCATGGCGTTACACGAGTCGAAAGAAAGGACTTCTCCCGTGCGCCGCCAGCGATAGGTTTGTCCGGCCGTTCGGCTGGTGTGGTTCGGAAGCGAAAATACACGCGGACTCGGCTGCGTTTGAAAGGGCGTACGTGGGAAGGGGGGGGGGGGGGCGAACAGTGCTGGGGCCTGGTTATCGCGCTGGTTTTATTGAGGTCTAGGGGAAAAAAATGACGGAACGAGTGATGGTAGAGTGAGAGAAGGGGGGTCCATAGATATCTACGAACTGTAAAAAAATCATGTATGGAGAGTAGAAAATATATTTTTACTTTACGCTCGATCGATAAAAGTGCGGAAGGCAGCAAAGTACCTATTTATAAAGATAGTATACACCAGCGCCGAGTTGCGATTTTATCAATCAGGTTATGTACAATATTAATAGAAAAAATTCTTTATAACTATATTTTCTCCATTTTTTAGTAACTGTTTCACTTTCAATCCAAAAAAGTCATCGTCTGCCAAACTCAGTAGAAACAGCCGAGTGAAGTAAGACGTGTCCTCGTCGGGCGGGGACTGCTGTATTACGAATTATCAAATGTTCTGTTGAAAACTGCTCAGGGATAAGAGAGGATTAGCGAAACATGTTTGAACCATCCGATTGTACTGTCATCCATGATAAGTATATCCGATGGTTACAATCATTTTTAGTCAACCCATCGCACTATCGACAGACAGAAAATCAAGTGAAATAATAAAAGCTTAAAAAAATTAATACACGCTTGTGTTAAAGAAGTAGCAAAAAAAAAAAAAAAAAATGAAAATGACTGATCCGCGAAGTATACGGTGGAATATTCCCCGACAACATTTCATAATCAGACATTCGCGCGGATCAGGAATTCTCAACGAAATCTTCGGATAATATCGTACGCAGAGTATACCGTATTTCTTTCGCAAATCAAAAAAGTCTCGTTTCTATAATCCGCACTGGAAGAAAAATGATCCAACGAAAGATCCATCGCGCACGCGAATCCCACGCAAACCCGGGAGCAGACGACGCGGACGAAACGGTATCCCCCGATCGCCCCATCGACTCCGCCAAGACCCCCCCCCCCCCATGAGGGTCCCAGGACGCGCAGAGAC
>JAPYYV010023721.1:0-10093 GCA_030522625.1 Copidosoma aretas
GGGAAAATATACGTATTTTAAATGGGGATTGGGTATCGAAGTTCCAATTTTCGCCGTGTTGTGCACAGAGTGAATTATAGTATTGATAAAGCATCTCAAAAAGGAGTAGATGAAACAGAAGATAATATTTATATAAATTTCCCTACAGAATATTTAAATAGTATAATAGAGGTCTTCCTGCACATGAATTGAATTTGAAAATTAACGCTATTGTTATGTTAATACGAAATTTAAACATATTTTAAGGACTTTGCAATGGTACAAGATGACGAATTACAAAATTATTGAAATACAACATCGAAGCTGAAATAATCACCGGAGAAAAAAAAGGAAATAAAGTCTTTCCTCCTAAAATAATACTAAATACA
Source organism: Copidosoma aretas (assembly GCA_030522625.1). Lineage (NCBI taxonomy): Eukaryota > Metazoa > Arthropoda > Insecta > Hymenoptera > Encyrtidae > Copidosoma > Copidosoma aretas. The sequence continues at coordinate 369 of JAPYYV010023721.1, forward strand.
AACAATTCTTTTTCGCTACCATTTACATTGTACAGAAAACAATTTCCAATTGACTTACCCAGATTTATGAAATCATATACAATCCTTTTTATGTAATATGTTTTTAGATACACCATCATGGATGCAAAATTTTATCAGTGTGACGAATGTAAATTAAAATTTTCAAGTCAAGAATGTAAATCATCGCATGAAAAAATTCACAAAAAAATTTTTTGTATGTGATTCATGTAACATTATCATATTAGAGAAAAAAAACTATTTGCGTCACAAGAAAGAATGCCAAAACATAAAAAAAAATTTCAAGTGTAGGAAATGCAGAAAATCTTTCAAAAGAAATTATCACTTACAGAGACATTTTAAAAATCATGAAAGAAACGTTCAAAAAAATATTTTTAAAAATTGTGGGAGAGGTTATGTAAGAGCGGAGTACCTAAAAAGGCATTTTAAATTATGTAATCAAAATAAACATCGGTAGTAAGTAAAATTGTAACAAAATTTGTTGTTGTATTAAAATAAAATTATATGATAAAATAAAACCATTTGTAACAGTTTATATATAAGGCTTTAGAAATTTATTCACAGCAATATTTTACATACTAATTATATTATAAAGTCACGGCCATCATCAATAATGACATAATGTGATAACAAATTTCATGGAATTCGGGGGAAGTCAGGGGGGAGTATGGGGGAGGGGGAGCGGGGGGAGCTAGCAAAAATTTGGGATTACTCGAAATATGTAAGAAAATGAAAGAAAAACTACCTTATTTGGGGGGGGGGGGGGGGGGGGGGGGGGGGGGAGCAAAACCTCGCTCTAAACTCTTACAACTACATGATATAGGAATATATGTATAAAGATAGAGAAGGTGAGAGAGAAAGTATGTAAATAAAAAAAGGATTTTTTGTTCTGAGTGGGCTAATTTGAGGTTTACTTGACAAAATAATAATGTATAATAACAGCCAAATAATATCAAACAATTTGATCGAAAAAGGATCCAAACTAAATATTTTTATATTTTTCTGACAAACATATTTGTTTCAATAAAGATGGTGATGATTTTAAATAATAATTAAATTCCTGACAAGTCTTTTTAAAATTTACTTTTGTCATCAACATGGCTTTAAGAACAGACACTTGAAGCTGAGTTTTTTCAGATGTCCACAATTTGTTTATTAAAGAGAAAACTCGTTCTACTGGTGCATTTGTTCCAGGCAGACACAAAATATATTCAATTGAAATGCTAAAGTTTTCATGACTTAGATGCTGAGTGCGAAAGTGTGTAAATATTTCCACCCAACGACATTCAGTCAATACTTTTAAATCATTCGAATTGTTTACTTTATGGGATATTACGTAGTTAGATAATAATGCCCATTCATCGAATAATACTTGATCCTGATTACTATTAGTTTATTCCTTTTCAATCAAAACATCTATTGACTTTTGGACGTCTCCCCACATGAATACTTTTCTTAAAATCGCCCAACTAAAGGTATCTAATTCTTTATAAGATGCAGTCCATTGATTTAAAATAACGTTCACAGCTTGTTATGTAAAACTCTACGCCTATAATTTTGACTGATTCTTTGCCAATACCAATACCATCCTTTTTTAGCAAAGTACGAACTGAGTATGGTAGAAACTGAGTGTTTTGTTTTTGAATGAAAGTTTCTTTGAGTGCATTAATCTCACTTGCAGGTTCAACTGCCGAAATATTATGGCCTTCGATATGCTACACAAATCGATGGAAGCTTGCTGACTGAGCGTGCAAAAAATGCAGCCACAGTTCTGAGTTGGGATCTTAAAAAAATGTTTTTAATTTTTCGGACACTTATCGTAGCTTAAAAATTGTTTTTCAGTAGCTCATACATTTTAAAAATTCTTTTTAGGGCAGGCATAAGGGCAAGCCATCTGGTCTTACTATAACCCAGCATTTGTTGATATTCAGTATACTGTTTCCAAGCGAAACTCCTTCAGTGCTTATACTCAAACTGTGTAAATATAAAAAAACGAGTAAATTTTTACAATTATACATTCAAAGCCCATAGTTAAACCATCTGCAGCTGATTTTATGGCGTTGTGAATTATTTGAGCTCCACACCCTATTCCTATTAATGGTTTTTCAAGTGATGATTTTAATTTTGCAAATACGTTATTGACTCCTCGCCTCACAACTTTTGTAGATAATTTATTTTCTGTCAGTACTCGAAGCAAGTAATCAACAATAATATCCGAACTTTCACCGGGCTAATCTTGGAGATCTAAAATTTTTACTTGTACCCCTTCATATGGTATAAAATAACGCACTAAGACAGGAAAAATCTTCTTGCTGCCGTGGTTAGAAACATCCGTTGAAATTGTTCTTAAGTGAGATTTATCAAGATTGCTTTTTAATTCTTCTATCCCTGCACACGCTAAAACATGAGACGTATCTAATCTAATGAATCTAAAGCATTTTTAATGTTACACAGAAAAGAGTACATAACATAGGAACATTATATAAGTATGAGTATGTGTGTTGACATGATGGAGAAAATTTAGGCCAAAACTATAAACATCTATGGACTCAAAATAGTATTAATATAAATCAAAAGTTCGAATTCAGGGAAAAACTAAATCTAGAAAGAAGACAATAATAGTTTAAATTTGTCTGTTAACATCGAAGGAATTCTCTCCTCTTTCGCATTCATCGCATTTGATACAGTCTACGAAACCAGAGCGAGTAAGTTATGCCATTTCTAAAGCATCGATCGGGAAAACGGGACAATTCGGCGTCCCGAGGTTTTCGTCGGCGACAACGGGACGGCACCCCGAAAAACGAGAGTCGTAGAAGAAGCTTTGTTATGGACGAAAAATCACATTTCGAAAAAACATGTTATAAACACGTTTTATGAAGTTTAGAATCAAAATGCATCACTTTTGGAAAATGTCCGTCCGTCCGTACATCTGTGTGTGTGTTTGTATGTATGTAATCAGTTGTATCTCAAGATTCCCTGAACCGATTTTGATCCTATAGGGCTTTTTTTTTTTTTTTTTTTTTTTTTTTTTTTTTTTTTTTTTTTTTTTTTTTTTTTTTTTTTTTTTTTTTTTTTTTTTTTTTTTTTTTTTTTTTTTTTATTTCGATTTTATCGATTTTTACAAATCGATTTTTTCTAAAAAGTCGAGTTTTAATCTATTTATTGTTGTTTTAGGATATTTTACGACAGAAATTCTAAAAAATCATTGCATTTTACACAAAAAAACGTATTTAGTTAAAATTAAAAAAATTTAGTAGCTGGGTGTGCGTGGGTGTAAATAGGGAATGTATATAATTAGTCATATCTACAGGATTTCTTTGGCCGAATTAGATCCAACAAGACTTATTTTTTGTTTGTTTCTGGCTTCCTGTCACCGCTATAAAAAAAATCTAAGTTTTGCTGGATATTTTTTTTTTTAATTTTTTTTTCGCTTTAGAAAAATCAATTTTTTCAGAAAAGTTGATTTTTACGTTATTTATTGTTATATTAGGATATTTTACGATAGGAATTCTGAAAAATTATTAAATTTTACAGAAAAAACGTAATTAGTTGAAATTAAAAAAATTTAGTCGCTGGGTGTGCGTGAGTGTAAATAGCGAAGGTATATCAGTCATATCTAAGAATTTCTTTGGCTGATTTTAATAATGCTAGGCTTGTTTTTTTTTTGTTTTAGAATACAAATTACTCATCGAAAAAAAAATTTCGATACATTCATTTTTTTTTTAATTTTAATTTTCATTATTTTCAAAACTCGATTTTATCGAAAAAATAGGTTTCACAGATATTTATCGTTGTTTTGGGATATTTTACGATAGAAATTCTGAAAGATCATTTTATTATATACAAAGAAACGTATTAAGATGGAATTAAAAATATTTAGTTGCCGGGTGTGCGTAAGTATAAATAGGGAGTGTATGTAATCAGTCATATCTCAGTATTTCTTTGACAGATAGGGTATTTTACGATAGATATTAAGCAAGTTGTTTTTTTTATACCCGTCATTGCTGAAAAAAAAATTCATTTTTATCGATTCATTTTTCATTCATTTTGATTTTATCGATTTAAAAAAATCGTTTTTCTTTTTAGTGATTTTTTCGCGTTGTTTCAGAATAGTTTGTGGTAGAATATCTTGAAGATAAAATTTCTCAAATAATGATGTTTTTGAATTTAGAAAAAAAAATTGATCAGTGTGTGTGAAAAAAAGAAGAAGAACATGTGAATGAGGAAGCTTTGTGCCAATAAATTGGCAGCGGTTTTTGATTTGATTTTGTAAATTGTTATATCTTATGGATAATCAAATAGCTTCATACAATTCAATAATATTTTATCTACAACATTTTTATACTACATACATCGATTTTAGTAATAAGTTCTAATTATTTGTTCAATGTTTTTTAAATTAAATAATTTTTAACGATATTGTTTGTACTATTCGGGTAAAAAAATTATAACTTATGCACATTTTTTTTTTTTGTTATTTTTGTTTCTGAATAAAGTGAGCCTGTTGAGGCTGACGATAAGTTCATTGTAAAGTTACTCAAAAGAAGACGTGTCATCTTGGAGTTTTTATTTTCACTCCTCTACAACTCTCAATTGATCGTATGCTTATGCACAAACACGTCGTACTTGTTGAAAAAGTTATACTCTTATTTCCAAAATATTTCCACTCTATAGAGCATAAAAATAGCTTCTGTTCACATTTAAAATCATTTTAATCTTAAATTTTTTTTCTTTTTCAATAAATAATTGCAGAAGAATGTTATTGAGGAAACTTCATACTAATTTATTGGCAGCCGTTTTTTATGCATATATATCCATGCATTATTTTTTCTTATTATTTGCCTCTAAATACTGTTTACTGCAACTTTAACTCTAATAGATAAGTATTCAAACACAAAGAAATTTATAAATACTCGCAATAAAATACAACAAATAAAATAGAGATAAAGGAAAAGAGTGATGTAAAGGTAAAGACAAGGAGGCATCTTGAAAATTAACGTTGTAAATTATCGTTATTAATAAAAAATCGAATAAATATTATCAACTAAGGAGCCTTAAAAAAAGTAGTATCCATACAGTAGATCAGAGACTAGCTAATGACGTATAATACTCTCGCCATAAAAATATTTAATTGCTTCCTTACAGAGGAAGTTTTGAATCAATAAAAAATAAAAGTTTGTTAAAAACATGTCAGAAATTTTATTTATAGAGTTTGGTATTAAAATACGTCGATCAAAAAAATTTCTATGCGTATGTATGTGTGTGTGTGTCAGGGGTTCCCAACAGTGGCACAATTACCGTCAGATCACCGTGCTAAATATATTTGGTTATGGTAAGCTGACCGTAATTATATCACTTCTAAGAGCCCTGGTGTGTGTGTGTGTGTGTGTGTGTGTGCGTGTGTGATATTTCAAACTCGTATCTCAAAAATCCTCAGACCGATTTCAACGATACAGGCTTAAAATTATTGTGTTTTATTCTTATAGTGGATTAGAAAAAAAATTCATATTTACTACCTAATTAAAGTTTTTATATTGATTTTTCATGTGCAAAAAGCAGTTTTTTGCTATTGTTGGGATGAAAAAATTTGTAATCTTCGGGAACCTATCGATAAATTAAGTTTTTCAGGGATTTAAATGTTTAGGTTTCCATGATTTTTTGGAACCACGATTTTTTTTTAAATTTATAAATCGAAACATATGTACGATAGTTCAAAAATACTTTGCTAAATATTCGTCGTATTACGTATTTTGAGTATTTCTAGCGAACTTTTAACATTCGTGTTACTGATCAATGTATACAATGTTAATATGATAAAATGAACTTTAATGAGGATAGCTTTTGATTGTTCCATTCAACAGATATTATTTTATATTTGATCGTCAAGTTGTTGTTTCAATCTTTTTGCTTTTATGCATTATAATTACTTCACAAACATAATCTTGCATGCGACGAACGTGTAGCCCATTGTAAGCAATCAATCAACGTGACTCTAATTGTAACTTCATGGTAATGCGCATATTATCTCCTCACAATATGAGTAAGGGGCTCGCTACGTTTTGCTCTGCTTGATGGAGACGTCGTCAAGCACTCGTGGACATACAATTAGAAATTTATCAAGGATCTTTTCTCTCAGCCACAGTTATAAAATAATTAAAATTATAAAAAGTGCAGAGTGAAATTCATTCATCATATTTTTAGATGCAGTAATTAATTAATGCGTGGTGTATTAAAAATTATGTGCTTGAAAAAAATGGTTTTTAAATAAATAATGATGCTATCATTATTTTTTCGGTTAAGAAAAGAACAATCAGTTTTGGAGGACTTAGTGACTGGGCTCTAGTAACGCACAACGTTTCAATCAAGTTTAAAAAATTGTTGTTCTTAGATTTTTAAAACGTAAAGACATCAAAAACGTTCACTGCTTTTTGTGACTAAAAATCACTTCTGGATATATTTTTCGTGTCAATTTGCAAGTCAGACATACAATCTGGATTTTAAAACTTAAGGTCGTTGGTACCAATGTATATATATGTGTACCTGATAAAATTAACGTATATTCAATTATTTGCCTCACAAATTATCAATAATTTACATAAATTAACACCGAAACAGTATACAAACTTATAAATCACATAAAACCCGAGAAACATTTTAAAAATTTTGATTAAATCCAAAAAGATTGAAAAATTTTAGCACTACATAGATATACTGAAAGCATTGCAAAATACACGAAAATTTAAATATTTTAAAGACGCCCCGGAATGATCCAAAATTATATGTTATCGCTAAAAGTGTCCGTAGTAGCACATTCGTTTTTTGATAAACTCTGTTGAGCGATTTTTTAAAAATTGATTGTGTCTGTTTTTTACGGGGTTAGCCCATATTTCCAATATTAAAGAGTCCGACTTTGAAGCTTTGTATCACGAAACTGTCTCGGGAAATATTTTCAAAATTTGAACGAATGATGTATAACAATATTACGAAGTGATCCTTAAAGTTTGGGACATTTCTGTTGTAGGTCGATTTTTGGACCAACTACGATAAAGTGTAAGATTAAACAGTTTTGAAGTCACTATTACATAAATAAATGATACAATATATTTCAATCAAAAATTATTATAAAATAATTCATCATGAATATTTAAAACGTTTCTACAACTTTATGACAATCTTGTTTCACAAAGTTACATGGTTTTTTAAAAAACATTTTTTTCAACATTTTTAATATGTTGAGTGTTATTAAGAGGGTTATTCCCGATTCTTTACATAATTAATATCAGATAATAAAAAATAATTGTAAGAAAGCACCGTTACGGAAGTAAAATATTATAGATGGAGTATGCAGACATACCTAAATATATTAGTTGTATTGATTTTACCAAATATAAACATAAGGAATTTTCATTTTCAATCAATTAAAAGTATTATAAAAAATGCACCATCAGATAAAGTAAGAAGAAACAGAAAATCCAGAGAAGGGCTCTGTTCCGTGATTCAGCATCTCGCGTGAAGAAATCCACGAGCATAAGTATAGCATAGCAAAATACATATATAGCAGTGATGATCTCTGTCTCTCTGATGTAGCACGGATTTACCCACTTTCTCTTTTTGGCTCTACTGACGCGCGAGCCGGTCATTGTATATAAGGCATGTTTGTGTGCGTGTAAGTATGTAAATAGCTTTGCTGACGTTATACTTTTGAAGAACAGGCATATGGTGTTGTCATATTATAGAGGATGAGTACATAAGATCGACAACTTGCGGCATCTTTATGCTCAAGGGTATGTAATCAAGCAGCGGGTGCGGTTTGAGAGAGCCTTATGATCGATCATAAACATCATATTTGTGACGAGTAATTGAAAAAACTGGAATAATTATAAGAAACCAAGATGTCAACAGTAATAATAGTTATCGCTATAATAATAATGATGATAGTCATAATAATAATAATAATAGTAACAATAATGATAATAATAATAATAATAACAATAATAAGAATAAGAATAATAATGATTATAATAAAATAAAATAAATTATAATAACACTGATAAAAATAAAGACACGGAAGATAATAATAATAATAACAATAATAATAATAATAATAATAATCATCATCATAATAATAATTGTAATTGATAGCGGTCGCGTGTTCGCACAATGTTGCCCACATTTCGATTACATGTGACGTCTGCTCTTTTGACAAGTCTAATTTACAATTATCGCGTTCTGTATTATTAGGATCATCAAGAACGAGTGCATATAAAATTATGTGGATATCTGTTAGCTCGCTGATGATGAGTTCCAAGGTATAGGCGGACATACGTTGTGTGATGCAGCGCAGGTAAACGTAATGTATGTGTGTGTGTAAGTATATATACGTGGATGTAAATTCATACGGGCGAAAGAATGAAATGAAGGGTCTGATGTCGAGGGGAGAGGCCTAGAAATACGTGAGAAAAGCAGATGCACCGTTCGCTGGGAGAGCAGCCTTGCAATTGCCTCGGCTGCGTGTATATCAGTCCGCGGTACTTACTCACGTATTAGGAGAAGCGCTACCACTGCTGCATGTACGTTGGAGGAACAATGGGACTGGCTATTTTTTGTGAGTATCCTTACCCCGACATATTCGATTTGCACGTTATTTCACAATTTTTTTCCGAGGGTAATAGAAATTGCAATTGGTCTTTTTTATGCGGGGGATGAATCATGAGGATACATATACATACATACATGAGGTTCTGTGGAGTTGTAGTAGTTAGTGATGAGATATGGTGAGATTGTTGTATTACGAATGCCTGATTTCTCAGTCTGATTTGGTACTAATGGTTGCGAGTGTATTTTTGTACAAGAACATTACATTGATTTCCAAGTATTTTAAAATTGAAACCATAATTTGATGAAAAAATTATTAATATTAACAAAAATTTCGGGATCGAAAAATAGTTCAGTTTGTAATGCCGTATGGAGGTAATGACGTATTAGGATCAGGTGATCGCTAATCTCGATCTTCGTAGCATTAAAAAGAGCCTTGGGAGAAACGGTACTTTGATGCTCAGTCTGGGAAAATAAAATTCCTACTGGGTCACTGGAAGACGCAGAATTGCATATAATCTCACGAAATTGCTATCCCGATGCTACGTTTTTTTTCTCAGTTTTTCTTATTGTTTACTCGTAAGCTAGAGATTAAGGACTGTATTATATTTTCCTGCTGTCGTTTTTATTTGCACTTACGAAGGTCGTCAAACAGTAGTTTCGTAGGAAAAAAATTAAAACTTAACTAAAGTTAAATAGTAACCGTTTAAAATTGTTACAATTATGTCAAATTTACACTGAGAAAAAAATTTGCTTCTTACAAACAAATTTTTTTTAAATTAAATAAATAATTTATATGAATATAAAATACTAAATTATTTATTTCGATTTAATAAATAGATTTATCTGCAACAAATACAATTCTATTTGTACCAAATAAATATTAAAGCAAATGAACTATTACGCATTCTTGGAATCAATAAATATTTATTTAAAATTGATATATATGTGTATTTAATAATATAATACATTTATTTGATAGTAGATAGTATTTATTACAGTGGAATAAATAATTATTCAGAATGAGAACAATAATTCGTTCGTTCAAATATTTTTCATTTTAATGTAACAAATTGATTTATTTGAAGTTAATAACTGCTTATCAATTTCAA
>JAPYYV010023722.1:0-13177 GCA_030522625.1 Copidosoma aretas
CATATGCATGCGGCGCACGGGCGAGAAAGAAGAAACGCGCGAGTACAGCGGGCGCGAGCGAGGACGGTATAATTTAGCGCGCGATCGGACGCAAAAAAGGCTCGAGCGTTGGCCCCTCGTCTCCGAGGAGGATTTTTAGCGCTCGTTAGCGCGATGTTTCACGCCGCCGCGGCGAAAGAGCACACGCGGGCCTGTTGTACCTGTACGCACCAGGGGGGGAGATGAGCTGCTCGCATCGCGCCGGGGTCACAAACGTGTTAGCGGGCTCTCCTTCCTCGGGGCTGACGCCCGGGATATTGGTCTCAAAAGGCGCAGGGCGCGAGGAGTATGACTGGGGTAGGGTGTTAAACGGGATCAAGGATACATCAGTATCGTCCCAAAACGTAACGCACGAATCTCGTTACGCGCATCGAGAGAACGATCGAGCGGGATAAGAGAAATATCGTGATGGATCAGCGATGAATTCAATAAATATTCATTCGAAATTCCCGTTCGGATCTGATGATGGATCGATGATAATCTCGAGGGACGATCGTTTGATTTTGTAACCGCTTTCCACTCTCGGCGCAAGGGGATTTTAATAAATCACGTCCTACGTACACGAGCCCCTCGGGAAAACGAATACAAATTCCCGGCATTCCGAGCTAGCTCTCGGGATATCAGGAAATAAGGAAGGGAGCAGCGGTATCTGCACACATTAGCCCCCGAAAGCACGCGTCTGCGTAACGCGAGCCGCTCGTGCCCGCGAAATTTTTCCCGAACGTCGCGAATATTGCCTCCAGATCCCGCATTCTCCCCGTCTACCTCGAGCCGATTCCGATGCAGCCGCATCAGCGTAACTGTTATCCGATCGAAAGAGCATCGTCGGCCGGTTCTCGCATTACCGAGAGACATCGCGCGATGGTAAAAAACACGGGCCGATGTCGAATACAGCAGCCCGCAACACTCGGCAATATACCGCATATCCCGAATGCCCGTGCAAACTCCGAGCGTCTCGCCGGCTATAGAGCTCCCCTCCTCCGCCCCGCGATTATCGTTTTCATCCTTCCCCGCCGCGTGCATGCGACGACCGTGGAGGAAAAGGGACTGAAAAAAGCTCGCGCGCGCAGCTGCTGCCTCGAGCGCCCCGGTGTACCGTAATTAAGCTCGTTCGCGCGATTTTAATCAAAAGCCCTCTTTTTTTCCTTTTTCCCTCCTTTCGCGCCTCCGCCCATCAGGCGTATCACGCGCGTCCGTGCACACGGGCAACAGTCGCCCGGCTCGCGAAGCCCCTCGCGATCGAACAGCCGCCGCCGCCGCCGCTGCTGAAGCGAGCTTCGCTTGTCCGAAGAAAAAAGCCGCGTATCCGTGCTCAAGGCGTACAACTCCGCAGCCCGCAGAGTTGATTTCCGCGTCCGTGTATGCATACTCCGGAGAGCTTGCGGTGCACGACGAGTTATCATCACCACACACCTGTATCCACTATACTACGACAGCGACACTGTACATACACAACGTATCCTTCGATCGCAGCCGCGCGCCGCGCCACACGGGAATCAGTATGTTACAGGTACAGCACGTACCGAAAAGCCCAATTTTCCGTTTGAATCGCCCGCCGGTTATCGTTACGCGTCACGTCTAAACTCCTCGCGGCCGACCCCTCGCTCCCGTACAAAACCCACCAACGTATACAACAACTACACAGCGCGAGCGCACGCGTCTCCCTGTGTGTATTATGTATGCGTATACGTGCGTCGTACCTACCAGCGAGCGGCGCGGCAGTCCACGTTCCTCCAGCTCCGAAGAACCGCAGCCCCTCCGCACGCGTGCCGAGAACGAAGAAGAACAAGCGCCGTCCTTTGACCGACAGCACGCCGCCCGGGGGATGGGTACGACCCGTACAGTCCTCCGCGGCTTATCTCCCTGCTCTTCGACTCACGGCCCGATGCGCCGAGCCACCTTTCTCCCCTCCCCGAGAATCGCGAGCTCGTCGCACGCTCGCTGATCACTTTCGGCGGTCTCTGCCGGCTCGGAGGGGCAAAATGGGACCAGGAATACTCGGGCGAGTGTAAGCGAGAAGGGTCAAGGGAGCCGGCCTCGCGGGTCGGGACGAGGCGGACGCGCGCGCGTGCGGCCGTAGCGGCGTCGGAGTCGCGACTGAGGGGCTCTGCGTCGTTGTGGCCCGCGCACACGGGCCGTGGAGTCGGCGCTGAGGGGGTGCGCGCAGCCTCCCTCGCTCCTCCTCCAACCCCCGTGTGTACACACGCATATACATACACAGCAGCGGCAACTCCGTCTCGCTCCGTCTCCCGTCGATGCACCATTACGGCCCCGAGTTCCGATTACGCCTCGGCTGCTCTCTTCCTATACTCTGCCTCGCCTGGCTGCCCGCGCTGCTGTGCTGCAGTGTGGGTGCGAGTACAGATGGGAACGTCGCCGTACTTACGCAGTGGGTGGCGGTACGTATTATATACGTCATACTGGTGGTAGACATGAAGCAGTGTATGCATAGGTGTACATGCATACACGCTCGACGGGCATATTCGTATATATATTCCCCCGCGGTGCACTTGCGCAGTGAGCGGATACGCGCGCACTGTATATAACATAAACGAGCTTGCGTATGTAACGTTGTATTATTATTATCATTGCGTATAGGTGTATACACGTAGATTATATACAGATGTATGGACGGTGGGCTATATACTATTGTATATATCACGTGCTACGTCGTCGTCGTCGTCGTCGTCGTCGTCGTCGTTATATACCTGTACCATTATACTCATTGCGTGCAGGTATACATTCATATCGTATCTATGCATGTATACAAACGTATGTATGCGTGATATGATATTTGTTACCTATATCCGTATGCAGAATAGCAGATAAAGAGAGGACGAAAAGCACACACTCGAGTATGATATGTGCATATAATACATGTGTGCAGGCACGAACAAAACGCGAATCGGTCAAGTTTTCGAGTGCGCCACCGCGATCACTGTTGTTACTGTTCTTCTTCTTCTTCTTCTTCCTCCTCCCAATAATTTTTTTTTGTTTTCCACGGTGTGGATGCGCATACCTATACACATACTTTTTTGGGTGCTTCAAGAACGTGCAAGCCGGCATTATACTCGGGGGATGAAAAATAGCGATGCACGTATATACAATGCACGAGTTGCCGGGCGCCGTGAGGAGCGGGACTCGGGAGAGGCTTGCCAGGTTTTTCCGAATGTTTACGGCTCGTACCATGTACATATACACATACAACGGTCCGTCTGGCTCGCGCGTTGTACTTGTACGATCCGCTATTCGCGATGTACTTATATGTTCATCATACATGCAACTCCTGCTTTTGTTACTTGCGAGCTTTCGACCGTATATGTTGCACAGCTATACCATACTAGCTCACCTTTTGAATACACGCATACCTGCTATTGTGTTTTTCCCTTGTCTTTCCGTCGACGCGGACGCACGAATGCTATAATGTCCGAGAACGCTTTGAGGACGGCCAAGCGGCGAAAAAGAGTTTGGGCTCCCGAGTGATCTCTTCGCGGCGCGGCGCGGGTTTTTCTTCTCTTCCGAATCGTCGTTGAACCGTTCGTCCGTTATTCGTTCGGTCGAACATCCACCGACAGCTTTGCGCGACTCGTATATTATACGCCCAGGCGCGCTCTATTTCGGATGTTCGAACCGGATCGGTTCGGCATCCGACCGGTTTCGCAATTTTGGCAGCCTCCCCCTCCCGTCCCTTGAAGTATAGAACATCCATTTCAATTAGAGCCGACAATTTTCCGACCCGAAGCTCGCCGAATGAAACATTCAGCCGCGCGTATCGCGGACTCTCCCGATGCATAATATACGCGCGAACCCGTCCGTCGGGCGTGACACGGAGGAGCCGGGCGTCGCTTGATTCGCGCGCTTGAAAACGCACGGCTCCGGGGAAGGGGGCTCGCTCTCTCTGGCATCCGAGTCCGGGAAAGTTCGTCGCGCGACCAAACTTGGCCCTTCGCCGGCGGAACTTGTACAACCTCGAACCGAAGGCCGGCTGTGGGTGTATTCTCGACGAGCCGCTCTGAAAAGGGCGCGCGCAAAACTCTCTCGCCGAGAGCCCGGAACTTGGAGAACGAGAGGCGGAGGAGAGGGAAGACGCTCTTCCTCCGTTCGAAAAACCCCGCGTGCGCCCCCCCCCCCCCCCCCCACCCCGGGGGGGAAGGACGGGGGGGGGGGGGGGGGGCCCCGGGCGGGCGGTAATGGGGTTTGCGGGTTTTTCTGCTTTTGGTTCACAAGGGATCGCGTTTTTCTCCCTTTCGATTCCAAAAGAGTCAGGGCGATACGCTGGGGAGCGAATTAAAACACCGCAGCAGAGGACGAGGGACTGTGAATCGATGGGCCCCGGCGGACGTTGTAGCGCGAGCGGGGGAGGCGGCAGCAGCGACGACGGCGACGGAAGAGCAGCAGCGCCGGTGAATTCCGAAGGGCTCCGCGTGCCTATTATGCATAGGGTGGGGGGTGGGGGGCCGTCGGGGAACGCAGGGGAGGCAATGCAAACGGTCTTGGTGATTGGGGCTTGTCGAAACGACTCTCGGGCCGCGTGTGCCGTGCGCGTTGCTCCCTCCCTCTCGCTCGTTCGATCCTCTTTTTAGCTTCTCGTCCCTTTTTTTTTTTTTTATTCCGAGTGCGCGCGTACAATGGGTTTGGTTTTTTCGTCCGTTTCAGGCTCGGGCTCTGGAGATATTTTTTCCTTTCGATCGATGATTCGGATGATACTGTCGTTGAAATCTACCTATCACGAATGATAATCACTATATCATAGTATATAATTAAAGTGCAGACCTTGTATCAATCGCGATCAAAACACGCGCGTAGAGCATCAAACAAAAAAAACCGTCTTCGCGTATGAGATCAAATAAATGTATACAAGAGGTACGTTTTGTCCGATGTCGACGAAAATCAAAGTGATGTATTTTAGAATTGAAAAACGGCATCTGCACCTTTTTTTGTTATCATCAGATCGAGCCGTCGTCATCGCCGCGATGACGCGCCGACGGGGAAAGACGGGGGCGCGGCGTTCGACGCATTAAAGGGATTAGTGTGCTCCAGGGTGTGGTTTTTTTTTTTTTTTTTTTTTCGGGGGGGGGGGGGGGGGGGTTTGCGAAGGGGCGGGGGGGGGGACTCTTCGGCGCAGTGTACCACGGGTGCGACGCGCCCCGGCTGCGACTGACTGATGCCGCGTTGACTTTTTCAGCCGATGAACGTTCGACGCTTCCGTGAGTGATATTGGCCTTTCGAGGGTGATTAGGGGGATTCCAGTGGGCGTGGCACGGTGGAAAGAGCGTCCTCCGCTGTTTGAGTGATAATAGCGCGATGAGGCTGTGCGAGTTGTATTTTTCATTTGGGAAGCGCGCGGTCGTCGCGTTACTGGGCTACGAGCATGAATTCTTCATAATCAGGTCGAGGAGGAAGGCACGTAAACAATTTTCCAGGATCTTTTTTCTCAGTGTGTATCAGACTTTTTTTCCGAGGCCCGTATCTTCAAAGTTGGTCGCCTAGTTTGGAAACATTTTCATTTTAAATAAAACTATCGTTTTTCGAGTTGAGCATCGAAAGTCTGTATCTTGGTCTCAACGTTGATGATGATTTTAATAAAACACCATTTTGACCAAACTTCCATCTTTCTGGTCTACTTAATTCAAGTCTGTCAGGGACTTTTTTTTGTTTATGATACATGAAAGAAATTCTTCCCTCTGTTTTGAATTATTTTCAAACAATTCATAGGCCCCGGTATAATTTTACAAATAATTAAGCATAGCTAATCAAACACCATCAGACTCTCTGAGAAAAATAACTTTCTAGAGAACGCCCTCCCATTGGGAGGCAAACAAGAAGCATCATTTAACTGTGTGATAAAAAAAAATGATAATCCCACCGAATCCTTGGCTTGGTACATTTTAATCAAGACATTGAGAAATTTCTGGCACTCATAAACGGGCTTCATCCTTATTTTTACGCTGCTACGACACTTTGAGTGATTTATTAACATCCATCCATAACTCTATGATCCCTCACAGTCACTATAACTATACATTACTTTTTACATTCATTGTTAATTTTACCATGGATTATGCACGCTTTTTTATGAAGCAGGAAAAAAATAGCCTATGCATGCTCGTATACCGTATAAGTTATACGATGTTGGGTGGTGGGCTTCGTAATGAAAAATTCCGTCAGTAAAAGATCCTTCGGGATTAATAAATGAATTGAGTTCACAGGGCACGCCTCTACATAACGACGTTTTTTTTTCCTCTACTAAAACTAGAAATTGCAAGTGAAAATTCTCGCGCAATTTAAATATTTCAGTAAAAAAAATTGTGGCGCTTGGAGAAATTACGAAAAAAACATTCTTCTTAGAATTCACTGAAGAATCCAAAAATTGGTATCAACCTAAATTATTTATGCCGACTGCTTTGTTGCTGTGGTCTGGTCGGTGTATATACTATAGAATACTCTCCAAATGCATTTTAGTACTAATGCAGGGGATTACATCGTTTTGCCGTCTGGATTTTTGCACAGTCAATCATTTTACTATTTAAAACGAAACCGACAAATCGTCAACATGATTTTTTAAAAATGTGTGTCTTTGATCAATAATTTTTATATTCTCATGATAGTCACGATTAATTTAGCGAGTATTTCACTCATCCATTTATGTATTGTTGATTTAAAAAATACGCGCATGAATTCGGGTTTTTAGAAATATTCTTGCGACAGAATTCAAATAAAATCCGCGTAAAACTTCATTTAAATTAAATAATAACGCACGCCCACGTATCCCAAGCCCGCGAGGCCGATTCAAAAGAGACTTGTTTATCTCGTACCGCCAGCTTTTTCTATGCGAATCGACCATCCTTCACGTGCACTTGCATTACACGTGCCAGCGAGCTACCTACGTCACGTGTGCATCCCTGCACATGACGCAAAGAGATTTAAAGGGCACGTACGTACGCGCGCTCGACTTCATGAAGCTCCGCCCGGGAAGAAATCTCGCTCTGGGTAGATACGGAAAATTGATGTTGCCTTCAAAGGAATGGAAGGAGTTGTTCAATCTCTGTCTCCCCACTGCGGAAGAAGAATATGTGTACCTGCAGCACGCGTGTCATTACTGGGAAATTTTTTTCAAATTCACACGCGCGCGGGGTGAACACAAAAAGCTTCTCAGAGCACGCGCGAAACTTTCACGTCAAATTGCATCCAACGAGGGGCGGAGAAAAGGTTCAGCGCGATTCAAGATTTTATCATCGACCGAATTCGCGTTGGCGTCGCCCGGAGGAGAAAAATTATCCGCATCGATCCGACTTGGTCAGAAAAACAACATCTTCAGGCGAAGACACAATGTACAATCAATTGTACGCGAGCGAGTATATACGTGTATGCATATCAGATGTGTTGAGCAACGCGTCGCGCGGATTGTTTTCTCGACCGGGTGATTTTTACAGATAAGACGCGCGTCATCGATCGAGAATCAATGGTCGCCAAACGTTTTTAATGCGCGCGTGAGAGAGAGAGAGCACAAGTAACAACTATCAGCAAAAGCATAAACAAACTGCAAAATCAACTCCCATAATTTGTTTACTCCCCGACTGTCGCACTTTGTATTGCTCCCAACGGCAAACACGGCGTATTATTATGTACGTGTAGTATAGCTACTGCGTATTGCTCAACTTGTTTCATTTGTTGCAAACGTTCATGTATGCGCATGTATTACATTGCGTCAATGTGACGTATACAAGAGTCGTATGGAGGGGGAAATGAGAGCGAGATGCAAGATACTGCGAAGTTTGCATTCGACGAGCCACATGTTCGATGATTGAATTTCGGGCTGAGGTATAAGTGTCTGAGTAGATTTTCGTAGAGTCCGGAATAACTTTGATATCGTTAATTTTGTCTCGACATTCAAGAGTAAATTAATTTTGCATTTTCAAAAAAATGTAATTACAACTCCATCAAAAATATTGTTCTGACAATGATTCTGGTTTTCAATACGTTTACAAGTTAGGTAATTTAAAAAAAAACATCATTCTCGCGGAGAGTTTGGAAAATAAGTTTTGCAGAGTTTTTTTTTCTAGTAAATATCTTATGCGCATAATTAGCGTGCCAGCTGAGTGGAATTCAGTTTTCAGTGGTTTATTATTCATTATAAGATGAAAGTCGAGGAGCTTGGATTTTTTTCAATAAATTTATTCAATTACTTATGTTTTTCTGAAGAACGAAGAGAACATTATGAGTTTTTTATAAATTAAAAATTCAACCAAGAAGACAAAACCAAAACAAGAAACTTTTGTTACGAAAATCTCTATCCATAATTACGCTGTTTTCGGATTTGATGGCATGCACAAAGGTAGCAAACGACAAGATGATTTGGACACATGGTATGGAACAAATTTTTTTCGATTTGATTAAACTTAGTCTGCGTACTTATTTGATAACGAAAATTAAATCATAAATATCAATCGAACTGTAGTCGAAAATGTTTTCTCCAAATATTTGTGTATATAGATTTTACGTTAAACAAGTATAAAATAATACTTATCAAACAAAAACAAAAATTCACATGCAATAAAAGTATGTTTTTTTATTAATCTCGTCACGTACTGAGTTGGGTCGTGTTAAAAAAGTCTGGATCACTGAGGATGTATTTAAAATCATCAAACATCTGTTTTCTCGGCAAACGGTGCTCCAGCATTGTTCTAAAGTGTTTCTCGATGACTCTCATGAGAACGTTCTTCAGTATCTTTACAAACGGCTTCATGAATAATCTGCCGAGCTTATCGAGAATGTTACCTTCCGTCGAGATTTTGATTTGTCTATCAAGGATTTAAAATAACATTTTTTTTGTACTGCATCTATGTTTAGAAAAAGTAAAACACTCGGCACAACTTACCCGACTTTGTTGAACTTGAATTTTTCTAGGGTGAACTTGTTATTCTTGAAGTCATACTTGAAAACGACGTCAGCGAACAAGTCGTACATCTGCCCGTGGAAGTCACCGGTCTTGGTTAACGGCCACGACTTGTACTCGTAACGATAGTCAAACTGTTTTGAGAAATATATAGCAGTCCTCTTGTTAAAAAATTACACTAAAAAATGGACAGTACAGTAGGATACAACTAATTTTCATTTACTCACAGCAACGTCGTACCAGACCATGTTCAAGTCAGCAGTGAGCTCGCGATTTTTGTAGGTAAGCTTACAGTCACCTCCGCGATGAAGATGAGCTAGATTTTGTAACCATCCTCTCGTCAGGGTGTAGCTTACCTATTTTTTTACATTAATTAAATGATTTTAGTATCATGTTACGTGCACGCTGGTTAAATAAAAACAAATTTGAATAATGCAGTAATTTACCATCATGAACTTGTACTCAATATCTTCCAAAGTTGCTGGATCCAGCTCGTTCAAATTCTTTCTGATAAGTTCTATGTGCTTGTCGATCAGCTTCCCGATCTTGACTTCGTAAATCGTTAAAAATTTATTTTCCCAGGATCTGTACAGAAAAAACAAAATTATAGGAATCATTAATGAAAAGCAAGAATAATAATCCTGTAATATTTTAAAAACACATAAATTCTTAGTGCGGCTTCGTATAAAGACTATATCGATATTAAACTATGTGATTTGAATATTTTTGATTTGGTGGTCAGTTAAACATTATGTTCTATAAAATATATTTGTATTTGGGTTTGAGTTTGCTCACAAAAAATTTTGAATAAAAAAAAATTTGTTCAATTATGTATTAAAGTAGAAAATTGATGTGCTTGTAATAAAGCTTATTTTATCGTCATTCAGATCACAGATATAAAAAGATAAAAATCGAAGATTGAGTCTGGCACGTCGCGAGTGCTCCAAATTTTCGTGTTCAGAAATACAGTGAGCATGATGAAGCTTTCTTTTCACTTTACAATCGATTAAGATATAAATTGGACACTCGAAAGAAAGTTACATTTTTCAGGATAAATATTGAAAAAAAAAAAAAACATCCCATTTGAATCAAAATCAGTCGAGGGAGTAATGAGATTTTTCCTTTACAAAGAAGCAATGCAGACTTGCTCTGCTCCTGATATGCGTATTCTTATATGAATCAGCCGGGACCCAGCCATCCGTGCACCAGCTTATGTACCATCATCGTGTGCACAACTCATACGTGGCGCTAGCATGGGCAGAACATCGTAATACAGAAAATACTGTACACTATTCGTTTTTACTTGAAAACCATGAAAAAAACTATTCCTCAAATAAATTAAAATATCTGTGTAATAGATGGATTTATTAACATCTATTTGATCTTCTTCATCATTCCAAGTGTGACGATCGACGTGATACCTTATTCTTTGACGGGAAAAAATTTAAGTACTGCTTAGCAGTAAAAATATATTTTCGTTAAAAGTTATACTTTGCTTGGCCATCCAGGGTAAAAAAAAATTACTCACGGAGGTACGTCGCCGACGAGCGCGACTTCCGCATGATTGACAGCGGCCGCAGTCGCGGTTCCGAGGACGACGAAGGCAACAGCTGTTGCAAGGATGAGCGGCCGGCGCGTCATACTGCAGTTGTTCCTCTTCTGACTGAGAATATTGAATCACTGCGAGGGAAACGAGCGAGAAACTGAACGACCTTTCGAAGAAAGCTATTTAATCGAATGATCATTCAATCCTTATCTCCAATTCGATGCGAGACTTATCTCTTGTTCACCTTCGAAAGTTTGTGTTGAGATCGGGTGGGTCGATTAATTATTTCGCGAATCCGCAAATGCATCGAGGTCGTTGTCAAGTATTTTTACGCTTTATAAAATTAGGATTGCCGTGATGTATGGGTGTTGTCGGATTGATTGTTTGGGCTGATACATTGGGGCATCGAAGATAGGCAGAGCTGGAGAGGTGCGATTCTATTAATTTGACTCAGAGAAAAAAATATATATTTAGGTCAAAAGTTAATAATACCTTTATTGATGTTACCTTTACACCTGTTTTCAAAAAACAGACAAACGAAAATATTTCAATAATACTTTTCGGTTTTCTAAACATGTTTTTCCAATGATCATTACTGCAAGTAGTATATGCACAAGATTGATCAACTCGGATCGATTGTAATAAAAGGTGAATGCACGAGATCTCATCTTTGCCAAGTGTATATAAGTACGAGCACTTGGAAAGAAAGAGAGCAGTATTATCAGCATCGAAGACTTGTTTCTTACATTTTTAAACAATATTAATCAGGAGTGATCGATGTATCAGTTTTTAATATCTATGAAACTTTTATTACTCAACAAAATTAATGTTTTCAACAATCTTATGTATCTTTAAGATTCGTATCAGCCAGATTGACAAATCTAAATTCGGGACGATGATGTTGGCCCAGTTTCTCATTCAAGTTGGTGATGTCTTGCTCTAACATTTTGATCGACGTGTTTTGAATCGTTCTGAGAACAGTGCGTTTTAAAACTTTAGTGATTACATTGATCAAGAAATTGTAAAGTTTCTGGAAAACTCTATCTTCGATCCACAGTTTGATTTTCCTGAAAATAAAGTATTTGTTAATCTTTACAAGTACTTGGAAAATATACTTAGATCCGATTTTAATTACACAAAATCTATCTAACTTAGCATCATCGAAGTGCAAACGCTCCAGAGCTATCTTGAAATTTTTCAAATCAACTCCTAGAACTACATTGATTTTGATTTGCTCCATTTGTCCATAAAAATCTCCTCGTTGTGAAATTAAGAATTTCACCATGTAATTGTAGTTGAACTTAAATAAAACCGTACGATTATTGATCTTCCACAATGCAATGTGTAAACTATCGATCATGGTTTTGCTCGAAATAACTTTGTGGGCTTACCAGAAGCTCTTTCCATTTGAAAGTTAAATCGAGAGTCAATACTCTGTTTCCGTACCGAAGAAAGCAGTCGCCGGAGCGCTCGAATTCTGATAGATGTTGAAGCCAACCAGAGTAAAGAAGCGTATTAATCTGCCCTTCGAAATTCAATATTATGCACTATTGTGTGTAATCATGTATATGTATACCAAGGAAATAAAATTCAGCCTTACCCTTTTACTCAAAGAATATTTGATATCTCTCAAATCCGTAGGGTCGACTTCTTTCAGTACGCTTCTGATGCTTTCGGTGTTCATATCTATCAGGCTGTTGATATTCACCGTGTGATTGCGACTCTCTGTGATTCGTCTATAGTAATACATCAAATTAAATTATTATTTACAAATGGGTATACTTATCTGGATAAGATATAACTGCTCGATACAATAAGGCGTTTTAAAAAACATATCATAATAGCAAGAGGTGCGACAATTGTTGTTTTACTCATCTAATAATTTGTTTAAACTCGAGCAATCAAGCGCAGAAAAGCGTAGTTTACTATTCAAACTTACTGCAGCTCGTTAAGCTGTGGCACATGCTCGGTGGCGTCGACAACACCAGATCCCAGGAGAAACAGGACTACAGCGTCGAAAACAATGAGAAATCGATACGAGCCGCGGACAACGACGGCGATGGTCATGGTAATTGACTTTTTCGAGAGAATGGCACGAAATAGCCTATGCCGATGATGGTCGTCGATTCGAGTGTGATCGCTGTATCGTCGATCGAAGGGGGTACTATATACACTGTTATCATCAAATAGCATCTTTTGTTTTATCTCAGCCCTATTTCGTATTGTGAGAAAAGTTTAGAATTCGATCAGAATTTTGATCAGATTGTATCGAAGCCTTACTTTGTATGTATATATAATTAATTTTAAAAGTAAATACGTCATAGCATTGAAATATTAATTTTTACCGGAATACGATAAAAAGTGCAAAGTAATTTTCATCGATGTACTAATAGAGGATTCGAGTGTTATACATACGCGATTATTTCTGGTATACCTGTAGGCTATCATAAATCATATAGTACACGATGGTTAAAAATACATTTGCGTCAATGAATATCGTATTATCATACTATATGTATTCCTGTAGCTGGATACTATCAATAGGCTCAACAGCATTATTTACGTTAGCGGCAGTCGTATTAATAGACGTACAAATAAACAGGGGCGGCAAAACCGCTATGGTCGGTGTGGTGCAACCACAGCTGAATTTTGAGTAAGTATGGAATTCCATACCTGAAAATTAGGAGACCGAAATC
>JAPYYV010023723.1:0-13474 GCA_030522625.1 Copidosoma aretas
CCCCGAAACTTACTATTCCGAGCGCGCGTTTCCATTCAGCGACCCGAGGACCGCGGCATCCCAAGGAGCCCCGGCGCGCTAAACCCCCCCCCCCCCCCCCCCCCCCCCCCCCCCCCCCCCCGCCCCCCCCCGCCCCCCCCCCCCCCCCCCCCCCCCACGTTTAATAATCGAGGGGAATCCCCGGGCAAGTCCTTACCCGCCACCCGCCCTTCTAATTCCAACGCCGAACCGCGACGGCGACGCCGTACACGCGCGCGCGGCATACCTTCGCTGGGAGTGCCCGCGCGATGCCTTGGCACGTGTCTCGCATACGTCGGACGACTCGGGGAGGCGGAACTTGGGTCGGCCGGCTTCTCGAAGGTGCGTGGCTTCTCGCGGTTTTCCGAGCTCGCTCGGACAGTTCGTCGGAGGGGGGGGGGGGGGGGCGGGCCCCGGCCAAAAAGCCGCGGGGCGGCCTTGCCCGAACCTTGCTAAGCCGGGTCCCAGGGGCAAATACCGGCCGGGGGGGATCCTATGGGCAAATATCGGCCGGGGGCAAACAGATTTGTCATTCCTGTAGGGCTGGCTCGGGACGCTGCTGAGCTTACAGTCTGCGCGAGGATGCATGCGGCCGGATGGACGGACGGGAGGGATTCGACGAGCCTTGCTGTGATTAGGCTGGGCTAGTTGTGTATGTACTGTGAGCGGTGCGAGCGGAGAGGCTACGATTGAGAGTTCGACGCGCGCTGTGGTCTGAACAGGGGGTCGGGAGGAGTATTCGATCGTTGGGATTTTTTGATCGGGTGATGTCTGTTTATTGTATGGTTTTTTTATTTACATGGTTTTGTTGCTGATCCAGGAAAGAGCTAGATTTTATTGTTGAGTCATGGGATGAGACTATGTCGTTTTATTTTCTTAGACTCGTGTTTGGGCTCCAAGCCAGCTTGTCGTGGAACTGAGTGTTAGTTTAGTACGTATTGTTACGGGATTAATGAGAGTTTTTGTCGACGGTGGATGCCACTTTGAAGCGACTATTTTACTTCATAAGGTTGAACGCGTCAAGTGACTGCAAGGGAGGTTAGCACCGTGGAAACTAGGAGCAAATGCTTCCGAGTACTTCTACAGTGTAGTTGAAACTAATCAAAGTGCGATATGATTTTTTGCGAAACGAGTTATACAGTCAATTGTTAAAATAGTTTATTTATCATGAAATTCGTAACAGTAGTGTTAATAAGAGTTTATACAATACGACCAAATGGTCGATCCATCATCTACTACTAAACAGCTGTACTAAACTGACCAACTTTTTCCCCAAAAGTTCAGAAAAACTGGCAACAGTATGTTAAGCATTAATTGGCACAATTGATTCTCTACATTGCTGTGATGAAATTTGTAAGCTCGTGGAAATTTAAATAGCATACCGTAAGAACCGTGCGTAAAACAATATTTCAAGAACAACACCCACTACCCTTATTTGGAACACACACGCAATACCCAGGTTCACAACGATCTCCTCACAAAAGATCCCATTGATCCCAAAACAGAGACAAAATTTCACCATCGACACAACAGCAGAGTAGAGGACGGTTTCTTTGCATCCCTCCCATCCTCCCCTTTTTCCCCTTATTCAGCAAAACCGTCTCGCAGCCCCTAATTCGAGCTTAATAATCGCCCAAACGAAATTTAAAGGACTCGCCCGGCCAGACTAGCGTTCCAGCGCAGCTGCACCGGCGGCTCTCTACCCCTTCCCTCCCCCCTCTCGCCTATAGCCCCCGCTCACTCCGCGCGCAGTTCTTAGGCCGTGGAGGGGGGGCGGGGGGGGGGGGGGGGGCTGAGAGCTACCTAAGTAAGTTTACGCTTATGCGCCGTCTGTTTCACGCGCCCGCGCGCCCCTGCATGTGCGAGTTGTAGCCTGCATGCACGTGCATACGCGTGCACATGCGTGGGGGTATGCAAATGTAGGGTAGAGGTGAGGGCGGGCGAAATCGCGAGCACCGGGGCCCAGGTATGTGTATATGTGCGCACTCGCGCACGCGTAAATAGAAACTTTGCTGTGCTTTATGAAATGGGGTGGGCGCGCGCGCGCGTGTGCCTGAAGAGGGGAAGGGCGAAGGGGGAAGTGTTTGCGCGCAGCTTCGGTTGGTTCTTGGGTGCAAGATGGTCTCCGGTGGCCCACCTCGACGGATATTCAAGTTTGTTATACTCCCCTAACTCTCTATTTAATCCAAGTAATTAAAATACCGATAAAGGTCGAATTCGCAAAGAATTCTAAGAGAAAAAATCGCTTACGGGTCAAGAATGATTCATTAGCTGCAACTGTAGGCGATTCAAACTAGTGTCTTGTAATACTTTAGCTGTTCCATGTTCGGGCTAGTTCTATGATTTATTATGGTTTTACCAATACAATAAAAACTAACACTCGATGGCATCTATTTTTGTGAACACATTTTTTTAACATAACAAATTGAAGTAGACTTTGTGACAATAAGATGATATTATTACTATAGTAGTGACAGAAACATGCATGCCTATTTTTTTTAGGTAAGACCAAATATTTGTATTATTGTTTTTCAATATGATACACCGATACAAAGGATAGTTCAATGTTTACTAATGATTCATTAATGACATTTTGAGACTTTGGATTAATAATGAACACATACTAGTTAACAGTTAAATTGAGTTATTGAATTAATAATTAATGAAGATGTACTTGGTTTTATGACCATATTTTTTGTTACCACTTATACTTACTCGCGAATTCTTTATCCATTAACTACTTATGATTTAGTTCTTGCTTATATTTAAATCCTCGCTGATTAACAATCAGTGTATACTTTGGTTAGGATCGCACAAAAGAAATCAACTACCTTGTGGTCTTGCGATCACCTATATTTTTTAGCATACTTCTTACAAATACTTTGACGATTATAAATGAACGATAGAAAATGTACGTGGTCTATATCTACGTTTTTAATCAGTTAACAATGAGACTTGACTCTTAGAAAGCTTTTCTGTCAGTTATACATGAGCTGCACAAAATAGTTCACGCTCATTTTACACTTGCGATAGACCACCACCGCAGCCGCATCAGCTCGAAACTTTATCACTATCATGTCACACCTCCCACCATCAGATAGTAATTACAGCCCACGTGCATCATCGTAAAAAAACATCCTACCAATGGCTCCGGGCGCGGTATAAAAGCTGCATCGCAGCAACAACAATACCAGCAGCAGCGGGCGTGAACCCTGCCCCGGATTTTACGGCCGAGCGAGCACCGCTTCCAGATTTACGACAAGCGCGCCAATATTTCACGTCACCCACGCACACCGAAAACCGAACAGCCGACCAGATAACGTCCCGAACGACTCTTCCCTCATTTGCCCGCGTTGCTATTATCGTCATCACCATCGTCATTTCCAACCCGATCGTAAAAACTCCGACCTTCCTTCTCCGCATATCGCATGCACTGCAAGCAGCGTCGCAGAAATTCGTCACGCGCTTGCCTCGTGCTCGCACAGAGAAATTCCATTACGCGCGTCAAAGCGATGCTGCTGCTGCTGCTGGTGTTACTGTGCTGCTACAGAGAGAGGAGTGCGGTACGGACGAATATAGACCCGTACCACTGGGCGCTGGCAGAGAGTGCGGTCGTGCCTGCAGCTCTCGTTCTCCGTGCCCTGCCATTAGCCGGCGACACGCCTAACGACTGCATTTTAAGGTAATTCGGTGGCATGCGCGAGTGTAGTGTGCATTTGCGCAATGTATGTCGTGTCCGTATATTATACGCGGGTGCTTTTGTGCGTGGGTGTGCTTTGAATGGAGCAGGGAGAGCTCAGTTTTCTGGCTCGGATGTGTTAATGTAGTTGGTGCGCGTGTTAAAATTGGCCCTGTAGTGCTGATGATGATGCCACTGTTCCGATGTCAATTTTCGGCATGTTTAGAGTTTTGGAAATAGTGAGACTTTGCTTGACTATCGGTACCACCGCCATTCTTGGTCTAAATCACAGTGTTTAAAATGTGATACTGTAGCTAGTTTTCATTAGTGTTTCTAAAAACAGGTATAAGTGGGATGTGAATTTGTCAAGAGATGGAGATAAATATAATAATATTATGAAATACAGGTAAATGAGGAAGAAATCAGCAAAAGTTGTTTCAACCTCATTTTCATTGACAAGACGATATTAGTAAAGACTTTCGATCAGCGGGGTACAGAATAAGATAATGTAGCGTCTGAGAATGGCTCTGAGAGATAATAAATTACTGTCGTGAGGTTCAAAGAATTTCTACGAACTAAACTTTCACAGAATGGCCTTTTATTTTATTTTCAGCTTTTTTTTGTTCATTTCTATTATAAAATACTAAAACCTTCTTAAACCAAGTAATATTAACAATCATTATAATAATGATTACAGCAATCAGTGACAATAAGACGTGGTAGTATTGCAATGAGCCTCATAATTTTAATAAAACTTGTACAATTTGAAGCGCCCACAGACAGCATATGCCGTTAATTTAACCAAAAAATACACACGATTCCCCCATCAATTAAATCCATCAAGATCTTCATATTAGATCCCTATCCCCGTTCCAAGCACGTAAATTTTTCCCGTTGCATTGTAGCCGAGTCCATAGAACGGCGCAATCGCACAAGTCACGGAGTAGGGAAAAGGAGGGAGACCAGAATAGCTATAGGAGCGCACTCCCGGATACGTGTATGTATATACAAGCATACATAGAAGCGCTGACGCGTGGGAAATTACGAAATGCGTCTCGAGGAGTCCTTTGTGCTCCAGTGAAGCGGTGCTTTTTAATAAATCACGATATATACAGACACGGCTCGTCTTCCCTGCTCCTACAAGTTGTACGAATAAAACACGAACAAGCGTTGAGAGCACGTGGAAAAGCTGAAAATGTAGGTGTGGGCGTTCTTTGGGTGGGTGCTCGGTGCAGTTTGTTCCCTCGACATGGGGCAGAAGAAATATTTGCTCTACGGGACGTGGGGAAGGAGGGATCGACGGTATTTCTTCACCGAGACCCTCGCGCAAATATACGGCAGTGAATGTTTAATTCGATTTGTGCGAGGGAGTGTGCAGCTACTTTTTCGGACTGATTGAGTTGGGGATTTCAGATTCTCGGTGTATATTATGTAGATTTAGTCCATTGGAGCGCCAATTTGAGATGGTTTTTCGACAAGGGACCTTATCACGGTACATGTGATAACTCTTTAAGTAATGTGATTTTGAGGTTAGGTTGACATCATATTATACGACGACTTTCCAATGTATCTCATGCTATACATCGTGAACAGACCCTTAAGGTAGTAATATCGGTACCTCGCTGGTCAAGTATGTGATTTTGCTCAAAAATCAGTGACAAGTTATACTAAAACTGCCACGACTTGAATAATCATTGATGGAAACTTATGAAAAAATTCATAGCTTATCCTTATTGCATTTTATTACTAAGAGTATGTGCCAAAGGTTAATAAATAGTTTTGTGAACCAGAAAAAATTCAAACATACGAACAAAAACTTTAATCAGAAAAAGTATGTGACGAAGTTTTCAAGACCAGGAATTTCTTTATACGGTATTGATTATTAATATCTTGACACTACGAAGAGAAAGTTTCAAGGCTTTAGAATCAGTAAAAAAAAATTGAGAAAGTTTACTGAAGAAATGTCCTACTGTAATACGTATTTTGGCTCGTTTTTTTTACTTTTCTTCACTCAATACTTACCCTATCAGTATTTTAAAGAGCTGATCAGTGTAAAGATTTAATTTCATTCCTGTTATTTTTTTTTCAAATTCAAATGGCATTTTTAGTGTGATCAGCTAAAATATGTGCTTTCCCACAAGCACCCGTGTTCAACCTAAAAAACAAAAATGTCTATAACTTTTCTCTCAAACAACCTAGCTCCACAAAATTTTTACTCAGTTATGTTTACGTCATAACTTATTCGTTTTACAAGTTTAATCGATATCTTAACCGTATTTAAATTAAGTACCGACAGTACTACTTTAAGCAGGGGTATGATCAAGAACTTTGGATGCACCATCGAATTCGACTGTTTTATTACAGATACATTTGTATATATATATATATATATATATATATATATATTGCTTCTTGCCAACTGTCAGTACAAGTGTATCTCTACTGAAAAGATGCACATGGATTTTTTAAATCCATATGGATTCCATATAGATCCAGACGGATTCCACATGGATTTGGAAAATCCATATGCATCTTTTCAATGAGAATATTAAAAAGACCCATCTACGTGACATTTCATCTCAAACTCGATCACTCCCATCAATACTCTCGATTAGATATCAGATTCCTGTAGGGCGTTACCCTAATAAACGATAAATCGAATCCGTATGGCCGTAGGGCATCGTTTGCGTTGAGCTACAAAAAAGAGGTTAGGTTAGAGTAACTATAACGTTACATAGACTTTTTATTATATCTCTACTTCGGTAGAGCCCTTGTTCGAGAGGTTAGGGTGATCGATCTCCAACGCATGATCTTTGTTTGAAAAACAAAAGCAAAAAATACACCTGAGAACAGAGAACTCATGCAGAAAAAATCATCTCAGCGTCGAGAATACTCGAGCTGCTGCGAGGAGATACAGAGCAAAAGTGCCGAACGAGAGGGGCTTGAGAAGCCTCGGAAAGTGACGGTAGCCACAGGTATCGCCAGTTAACCTCAAACACGTATACGTACGTTCATACACAACAGTCGGGTCTCAGACGCGGAAGAAGGGGAGATCGAGTACAGTTTCCCGGGTCCGCGCGACGGAGACGGCTGAGTGCACTTTCAGCCTCTTCCCGCGGCGCGGCCTGTTCGATTGTTAGGGGCAAAAGGGAGGGAGGAAATTGACGGGCTCTTGCTGTTATTGCAAAGCTCCTCCATGTATAGCTGGTGATGAATGGAGCGCGGATCGCAGGACCTGCGACTCGACGCTCTGTTTGCCGAGGAGGGCTTTTCTTTTCAAAGTTTTGCTATACGAGGGCTGGAGGACGCACGAGGTGGGGGTGTTAACCCCTAAGGGTGTTTGCGGAGTGGTTTTTTTTTATTTTCCTCTGGGCTGTATGGCAAAAGTCGAGGCAAAAGTGGGTTTGGAGCTGTTTATTGCGTTCGGTTTGAATGGCACGTGATATAGAACAGGGGATAGAATATTTGTGCGATAGCTTATCCAATATCGGTGTGGATTGTTGCGTGTGATCCGAATGTGGAATAGGTTATGGTTAATTCAGGTCAGAACGTATATGTTGAGTATTGGACAAATATTATTGTATTCTATTTTATGAAGATGTTATATTTGTAGTTTTAAGCAGGCATCTGTATCATCGACAAAATGTAGTTTTCCAGTTACTCTAAAGATTAAGTTTACAAAGTAACATTATTAGATGAATACATCTCTCTAGGTAGCAATTTGAATATTTTTATTTAGCCTCAATCTACGGCCTTTATTTTTATGTGGTGTCATTGGTGGGATTTAGTGCATCTTCAAAATTGGATTTATCTCAGCGGTAGACTATTATTTTCAAAACAATTTCGAATTCAGCAAATCCAACAACATGTATTATAACAAATGTCAAATATTATGATATGGACAATTACCTATGACGAAATTCTTGCCCTAAAAGCCAACTACGATACAATACAAGGTTGTCATTACCGCTTTCTCCAAAAACTTGTTACAGCAACAATGCGGATGATCTTGGGTATTGTTACCAAGGATTTTTTCATTATTCACAACGAAAGGTTATATATTTACGCTCACAGTCAGCAGCAGCATCCACCAGCAGTACACCTCACAACTGGCAGATCAATACAGAGCCAACACGAAAGGCGGAGTATAGATTTCCCAAGACCTTCCGGACGGAAAAACCAGTCGAATAAGCAACGCCCTCGCCAAGCCCCGACGCATCGCTCATCCGATCGAAAAACCCCATTTTCGCAATTCACCCGTCCTCAAAAAACCCGACGCGTTCGCTCGCGAACAGTCGTAATCTCTCGGGGCACCGGCATGGCATCAGGCACTGCATGTTTACACGTCGCGGGCTGCCCCCGTTGTTATTACTTTTTCCCTGCCCCCGTATCCCCGGCCCCCCCGGATGCGAATCAGGTCGTGTGCATCCGGCAGAAGGGGGGGGGGGGGGTGACGCGGAGGAAAAAAACACAGCGGCGCAAGTCGCTCGTGTAAACAGGCGCGATAAAACGCTAGCTCCGAGAAGCGCGCGTTGTCACGACATGTGTCACTGCAGCTGGCTACAGAGCTGCTGTGTGCCGTTGTTGTTGTTGTTGTTGTTGTTGTTGGATGGGCTTGGGCGCTTTATTCGCTTCGATCATGGATGGGTATTTTTATTTATTTGCGCCCCCCCCCCCCTCCCGAGACTTTTTTTTGTTTTTTTTCCGAGTTGAATTGTGACAGCGGGGGTTTCTTCAATGGGGTTTTTTCTCCTTTTTTTTTTTTTTTTTTTTCCGCCATGCGCTATTCCTTGTTTCTACTCCGGTAAAGTCTCTGGATTGTTTTATAAGGCGTCAGAGTGTACTTTGATGAGATTTGTTGGGATGTTTAGAGAACAAGTTTAAGGGCTTCAAGTTATTAGTTTTTAGCTATTTTCAAGGGTAAATAAATGTTTGATGATTGTTAAGAAAACGTCATACTTTAAAAATTGTATGATGAAAAGATATGTTATTGAAAACTGGTTCATCTGTAAAGATATAAATGCAAATCTTGGTTCAGTGACGATGGCCAATCTGTAATAACATCCGGTATTTTGGACGAAACTTCACAGGAAAAAAGTATGTTCTGCAATCATTCCATGAATTTACATAAACAAAAAGAAAATGACAGTTCAACTTGCAATTAAAAGGGATGATTTAGTATAGTAAATCCAAACAAAAACCCCAATTTATCGCATTTGTTAGAAATAGTATCCGAAAATAAACTAAGATAAAGAGAATGTTGATTCTTACTTTTATCGTCAATAGAACTTGTCAAAACCTAGGATGGTCCAAGAAAATTTTAATTTTCTACAAAATCGTTAAAACTTGAGATATAAGTTTTTAATACTGCCATACATAAATGATACAAATTTTGTATCGATTTGGCTCACCGTTTTTTAGATATTTACATTTTAATTCACATTTTGTAACACATCATCTTATGAGCAAGTAATTTGGAAAAACCTGTTTCCGTTAACAACTGCAAAAATCATCTACGATTGTTTCGATATCTCAATTTGGAAATAACTTGATATGCTATAATTGTATAGTACCTATACGCAGTGATAAAGTTGTTCTGAACTTTTTGCATATTGTTAAAATCATCCAATCTTTTTTGCCAGTTTTATTGTGCAAACGTTCATTAGGCTATTCAGGTGTCAATTGACGATAATTAACAATGATTATTTGAAAAATCAAGGATCGACTACATAAACTACCCTATTCGAGCGACAATAAAATCGCAAGCTACAAACAGACGCAGCAGAGCTTCGATATCCCCCTGTAACCCCGTCCTATCTCCGATTCACCCCACGCGAGAGTTCCCGACACCCAGCATACACCCAGATCCCCAGAATCCTCCGAATTCCCCCGTACCTACACAGTCGATACCCGAGTATAGTATCCGTCCTCCCATTGGCCCCCGGCGTGTCTTAGCGGAGCCATCGAAAACTCGGCCCGGAGCCCGAACTGTCGGCCAACTTGCGCCAACTTGCCATTGTCCGCGCCCGTCGCACAGTTTCAAAGCGCAGGAGCTCCGAATTCTTCGTTACACAGCTGCGGACTGTTTCTACCCCTCCGTTTGTCCCGATTCGAACCCTCTATAGCCCTTTGCGACACTCGCCTGTCGTGTATCGATCTCTTTGAAGGTGCGGGACTGTATGGATGAAAGTGGAGGAGAGTTCGCTTTGGTCGGTACTACGTTCTGTTGTCGTGCTTCGACCGTTTACTGGTTCGACGAATACGAGCCGCAAGAGCGAAATCGATACTTTGTTCTATCAGATTTGGAACTTGTCTCGATTGACGGGCTTTGTCGTTCAAATTTGTCTTTTCACGATAGTCTGGTCGAACTTTGCGTTTGACTTTGTTATTTATGTTTTGGTTGATCTCATGGACTATAGTTGGATGGGAAGGCTCCAGCCATCGCTAAAAATTCAAACGATGATTCTCTGATAACAAATATTTTTATTTACCAATGAAAACCTAAACTTAAAGTGACAATTTCCAGGGTCTTTAATCAACGCAAGTGTGTTAGGAGTTTTTGGTACCGTTTCCGTCATTATTTATATGTAACTCAAGGTTATGCATGCCACATTCTAAATCCTTAGACGAAACAGAAACAAATTAAGAAACTTCTTAGCAAAAGGGCGGTTCGCTGATAATAGACGCCCATGAGAATCGGCAAAGAGTATAGAATTGTCGGTTTACGATCTTGTCAATGTCATTTTTAAACCTTTACCATTGACTTTCTACGTATTAACAAATATTTTGTAAAAACGCTGTATTTTGTTCTAAAAATTCTTTCCAATAGGCACCGCTTTGTGTGACGATTTTTATTTCTTTCATATTGAATACAAACCTTTCTTTATTATATAACAAAAAAACTAGACAGACACCTAAAGTTTCTAAAAATTCAATCTCCCGCCTAAATCCCCAGAAATCAATTTGTACAAGTTTCTCGATATTTTCAAACCAAGTAAGTCAAAGAAATCATCTCAGCCCAACTCCATCGTGCCAAATCCAAACACCACAACCCAACAGCAACCCTAATCAACCTCCGCAGAAACCTTCCCAGAACACCCCCTGCACCCGATCCCGCATTTCCACAGTCCCAAAAGATCCCCCGGAACAAGCCAAATATGCAGAGCAAACTGCCTGGCTTGGGAGGAGAGTCCCATTTTTGCATCCCCCAGCACGCGCGAATATCTCCTTCCGCGGCATTAGCAGCATGCCGCGCGAAAGTTATCAACACGCGCGTGTGGGTGCCAGTCCGCGCGGGCGGGCTGACTTTTCGCGCAATTGAAATTCCCGAGTTGTTCAAACTCAAACAATGGAAATTTGCAATTCGGCGCCTCGGGTGGGAGCGATTTGGGATTCCGCGTACGATAATTGTGACCCGTGGCTTGGGGAGGGGTGGCGGATCCTGGAAATGCGTGGGGCTTGGAAATCGGCGCAAAAACGGGATAGTGCGTTTTTAGGTTATCTCGTGCACCACAGACGATTGTTTGGACAATCGATGCCAACGTTGAAGAGAGTTGTCGGAAAAAATTATATATTTCCTTATTCTTCTGTTGAAACTAAACGTACGTGTTCGTAATCGCACTATTTTTGTAGAAAGTTAAAATGCCCAGCCATTATGACTTTTGAGGTCTAAGACATACCGTTCTTGGAATGTGATAAATTGAAGTTAACTTGGGCATAATCAAGACGGTATGACTACCGCAATATTAAGAGAGAACTAGCGCTTTAAGGATGGATCAATGTTTTATGTAATATTTTTGCCAAAGCCTACAACTACCGAAGCTCGTTGCTAATTATGCAAACAGTATCTGGAAATCTTTGATATTTCGGCGAATCATACATCTTGTAAAAATAGCAAACAAAAACCCCACTCCACCAAACGTTCGCGTCCTTGCAAGTTTCATCCTGTCAAAACTTGCTCTTGCCCCGCATTTTTGCACCGCGAACATATTATACTTAGGCACGCTTAGTTTTTTCCTCCCAACATGTAACATTGCACCAAATACAATTTCTTCCAGCCAAAGTAATACATTATGCTGAACAAGAGGAACGATGGAGAAAGAAGTATTCAGAAAAATTTATCACAATATCTGTTGAGATACTTTGAAATGTCTCTGTACTCTGAAATCATATACATTACATTACGTTTTGCTCGAAAAAAATGTTGTCAACTACCTAGGAATGAAAAAAAAAAGCTCACCAGCTAGTTCCTCCTTACAGCAACAAGGACGATCCCAGGAACGGCGAGCGACATTGGACCGTAGAAGCTTCCGCGAATCGCAAAATGGCCGTCGGGATTCTCGAGTCCCTGCAGATGGTACACACATTTTTAACTCCCCTCGAAGTACTCTCCTCCCCCGTGATTTATCAATCGACCGAGCGAAGAAGAGGCCGAGGGGGCGGGAGGCGCGCCGTCGCGTCGGAGATTAATTAGTCGCGGGGGCTCGCGAACGGTGGACCCGGGGATGAGTAACGGTGCCTTCGTCCTCCGTGTACCGTCGTTGCTCGAAATTGCCGAAGAAACGCCCTAATCTGATTAAAAGCACCGCGGGATAATCGCTCTCGGTCCGATTGCTCGGCTCCCCTGCCGCCCTCCTTCCATCGACTCGGACTATTTTTTTTCAAATAATGGAAGGAAGGGTTTTTGTTTGCGTCGCTAAGTGATTGGGTGCGATCGGGCGGTTTTGTTTGGAGTTTTTGCTCTCCGAGTGATGATGTTCGAGACGATGCTGCTGAGGACGACTGGATCATAGTTGAACGAAAGGATAATCGTCATCCAATGGATCAACAAAAGTGAAAGAGACGACAAATCGTTGTCCCTTGAGGACAAAAAAAAGTCTGGTTCGCATTCCCACCGAAGATAAATATGACTCGGAGTAGATTTTTCATTTCAACTATTTCGAACAGTGCGATGTAAAAGGACAATGTTGGCATCGAAGATACATACGGTAGTTCAGTCAATTCCTCTACGGCTAAATTCACCCTGTAGACTGCAACCGATTAGTTACCAATTGATCTGGTTTATAATTCAGCATACTTTCATCCATCGCACGTAAAATCGCCGCTTTCCGATCAGATTGCCTCAAATTTCGTATTCCTCGTAACCATCTCGTTTGCACCATTTTCTTTTGTGCAAAGCTACACCTGAATCGTTCTACATCCGGTGTACACATCGACAACGAAACGTTCATCACTGACCTCAACAACACCGACAAAACGTTTCAAAACCAGCAGAATCCGTGCACGCGTTGCCCCCAACGACGCGCCCTTCATCCCCTGCACACTTGCATCAGCAAGACAACAAACTCCTCCGACTCGATACAGAGAGCTCGAGCTCCGAGCTTCGCGAGGATGAAAATCCAGGCGACCGGAAATCGGGAACGAGTCGACGCACGAGCACGCGACGGAGCACCAAAATTGGCCACCAAAAGCACGGAGGGGGGGGGGGGGGCGTAAACTCGATTCATAGATCATCGAACCCACCACGTACATGCGCACACCTCAGATATCGCATCCCATCCCTCGCGCTCACGCGTACCCGCGACCTACTGCAAACTTTGCCTTGTCCCCCGCTCACCGCTGGCTGCGGACGGGAAAGGGCGGAGCCCGAGAGTCAATTAAATCGTTTAGCGATCTGTTCTGTTTTCGCGGTAACGCATGGCTGAACTCCCCCCCCCCCCCCCCCCCCCCCCCCCCCCCCCCCCCCCCCACACCCCCCCCCCCCCGCCCCCCCCCCCC
>JAPYYV010023724.1:0-13124 GCA_030522625.1 Copidosoma aretas
CATCCCTCTTCCTTCCCTCTCCCAAGTGCTAAGTGCCCTGAGTAGTGCCCTTCTCATAAGGAGCCGGACGTACAGCACTATAATATAAAAAAAAAAAATTATGTATATAACACGTTTTTCTGCTCGGCTAGTCGGATCTGCTATATATTTTTTATTTCTAAAATCCTAACCTGTAGATATAGTGCCGACTGCAGCAGAGAGAGGAAGGGTGTGTTAGCAAATATCTTCTAATTGTAATGATAATAAAATATTTATATGGAGAAAGTGTATATACATAATAAATTAACGTTTGAACTGTTACAGTAAAAATGTCATTTATTAATAAAATGTGTAAATTAGACAAAATGTTTATTAGCAAAAGCTGGTCTGCTATGCAAAAAACAGAATCTACACTAAGACACTTATCACGCATAAGCAATACTTTTAATCGCGCGAATGAATTTTTAAGCTCGAAAAAATGTTTCAATCATCGATTGTGGTCCGACATTGGCTCAATAAGGATGATGCAAACAGAAACTCGCACATACCATGCAAGAGAAATCGTCTATGCTCGCACAGTAGTGCTGCAAAGTTCTGACAAATATTCAAATTCCATAGCAATCTCTTTGCCAGACAGAGAAGATTTGCAGATCATTGATGTACAGAATATACTTGACAAACAATGGATCAGTATGAGTATTTCAGAAATGTTGCAGAATTTTGAGTTTTTATCCTATCATGCCAAGACAAATGGGGAAAATTTAACTGATCCCAATTATCAAACAGTTATTGAAGTAATGACATGCAAAGTGCCAGAATTCAGTGATAAAGACTTGCAATTTTCACTCAAGTGTCTAGAATTTTGGCAGTTTCAAGCAAAAAATGAAACTTTCAAAAAGTTTTACACAGCTATTGATAAAGAATGCTTAAGAAGAAGAAAAAGTTGGAGTGTCGATGAAATACTTTTGGTGAATGACTTATTTTTTAGAATTAGATTAAACAGAATAGTTAATTTTACTTGGATCAGTTTGAACAAATTTGGACAGAAACCTTTTGATCTGTGCCCATCTAAGCTGGTACAATTTGCATTTTTTTTGAAAGCAAACAGAATTATAGCTTCATCGTTGTACAATACAGAATATGCCTTTGAACAAAATTTTGATAATTTAACTCTAGATGAGCTGGCAATATTTGCAATGGTACTTAAAAAATATAAAGCAACCATTAAAAGCAAAGTTTTTTCTACAAGGATACTGCAAAAATTTATAAATGAAATTGATTCAACCAATGATATTACTTTTGTAGCATTATTAAGAGTTCTAACGTAAGCATGTCTAAAAATTATATTGACTTAACTAAAACAAGTTTCTTATTCATGCCTTTTGATTGCAGGATGTTTAAGGAATCAGAAGACTTTGAGCATCTTAATGATTTTATTAAGGCATTAGAAACTCAAATTGATAAAAGGAACACAAAGGTTTTGGTGCAAGTCGTGTATTGGTTGAAAGAGTCCCTTTTTGAAAGTAGAGAGCTGATGTCGAAATTGTTGAACAGGTAACGTGACTTTTGATTTGAGACTGAGACTCTTTCAATTATAACGACAAAAATTCATATACCTGTATCCTTACTTGGAATATTTTATTTATTTTATATATATCGGCTCATGGGTCCAATTTTATAGCACAGTATAACATTAAAAACATCAGTGATAATAAAATAAAATATATTCATTAAGTGAAATTGGAGATAATTCAACTCTTACATCATTTTTTGTAGGTTTGAAAGAGATTTACCAAACATGACTATAGCAGAAATACAAAAAGTATTTTACACATTATTTACATTCAATTACGATCCAAAAGAAACGTCGTTCTTCTCTCTGGCTTTGAGTGAAGTTTTACAACCACATCGAACACAAGAAGTTGAAAAGTATATTAAAAAAACTTTAATTTTTTTAAATAATGGATATATATCAAGATTATTTCTTTCAGTTTTTCGAAAAATTTAATTAGCATCGTCCAATCTGCTGTGAATTCAAATTATTATCCAGAAGAAGCTTTAAAATTAATAATGGATCCCAAATATACAAAAAAGCATTTCATTGATGATTATAGATTAATTGAAGAGTATCTCAAAATAGATTACTCAATAGAGATCGAATATCCTCAATATGACGGTCCGAGAATTGAAAAAGATCAAATAAATTTACTACTTAAGGTAAAATATATTATTTGAAAAATGTTAATTTATTTATTGTTCTTAAACATTTTAGAGGTATGGAAGCCTGAGTAGGTGGGTAACAAAGCAGAATAGAAAACTTGTCACGCGATTTTATACTTTGGAAAACGTTTTTTCTACATGTCAAGTATGTACAGTATTCCACACAGTAATATTTATCTATCGATTAATTAAATTTAAATTAAGTTGACATTTTTTTTTTCAAGAAAATATTTGGCTTTGAATCAGCAGTGCATGATGATATACTTTTACCGCATTTAGCTATGCCAGACTTTGTACTTTGCTACGATCCTGAAACTGAAAAGTATGTTTCACCAGGAGATAAACTATCTCAAATACCATTAGGCGAAATTAAATACGCACCAAAAGACAATAAGGAATGGTATGTCTTAATTCTAGCACCAAAGCTCGTTTATATTAAAAACACTCTTAAACCTTCTGGCTTCTTAAACATGAGATTGAGACAATTGGAGCGTATTGGGTATAAACCTATTGTGGTTAGTTCAATGTCGTTTTCATCTTTTTAGTATCTTTCAATATTTTTTTGTGCTAAAATGTCTGTTGTTTTACTTAGATCCCAATAAGAGAATGGGGTATGATCAAAGAAGACACGGAAAGGTACGAATACATAAAGAAACTTTTGCCTAAATAACTGATTTATTCCATTGATAAAAATAATTTTAAAACTATAAATACTTATAAATGATTTAATTGTACAAATTTGTATATACATATACATAGTTTTATTGATCTTCAATAAATATTGTAACGTATCTCTTGTGTCATTATCATCAAAATAATATTATGCATATTTTTATGCAAAAAATAACGAAGAAAAGGTAAATCTAATAAAAAACAGACAAGTCAAAAATGTATGTACTTCACCGTTTGACTCAATAAGTTATCCTAGTTTTTTGGTAACAAAGATAAATACAGATTTTCTATCTATTACAATAGTGAATTCGTCACATAAAACATTTAAACTCACGTACATGTTCCATACGTACACGATAGAACAAAAAATGGTTTTTTATAATTCTTTCTCACTCTCAAGTTGAGAAAAAATGCATTTAACATTGACCGACTGGTGTTTGGCCGTTTTGGGCTATTTTAGTTTGCGTCCTCTTTGTACCTAGACACCTCAAACTTGATAGGAAAAAATTGACCTCGCGTTCAACTGATGAAGATACGATAAGGTAATTTAAATAAATGAAGCATTCACTAAATGTAAGTTCAAGGCATACGTCAATCCAACGCTTGGTGAAGCAGTTTCTTTGTGTACTCATATGTTACAAAGAGAGTGGCTGTAGCAGGTATCGTCCTGATTATCGTGGGTTTAAGGCCGTTGTACAAGGCACCGACTCCTTCCGTCCTTGCGATCTCCTTCATTACTTGCAACGCTGGCGTCTTTAAAGATTGAACCTGTAATAAGGGCGAAAAGACCATACAAGCCATTATATTAAACAATTTTCAACTTTAAAAAAAAAAAGCAGCTGTATTTTACCTGAATCCGACTCTTGACGACATCAGCAGGGAATATAACGAGCCAGAGTACGCTACCACCAACAGCGCCGGCAATCATCGTTCTTATCCAGCCAATGTCGTCCCTGCTTTGGCCAGGTTTCGCCAACAATTTACGCGTAAGTTCGTACGATCCAAAGAAACAAAAGTATCCCGGCATCTCGCGCGCGATCGTCGAAGTCAAGCCTCTAAATAATCCTGGCACTCCCTGTTCCTGAATGATTTGTTTGGTGAGCGTCCAGGGCCCGATGAATTTCTAAAAGGGAATAAAATAAAATTATCTTCTCTCTTGTACAAAGATTTTTTTTTTTCAGATCGAGGTGGTACCCACGACTTTTTCTCCTTGGCTCTTCTTTTGACTCTCGACTTCTCGCATCGCCTGAAGACGACACTTGATGAGTTCCGTGGGACATAAAGTAAGCGAGGAAAAGAACGCCGCGAAAAAGCCGGCGAACGCGTTGCCGACTGAACTCAATTCCTCGACTCTAGGAACACCTAGGCGGCGAAAAAAGTAAATTATTACGTATAGCGTCTGAACGACAAAAGTAAGTACAAAATTCTGAATCAGGGGACAAGCTGGATTTTACCATACCCATAACGTTAGCCACGATTTTTTGGCAGCCACCGTAGGCTGCGAATAAGACCGAATTCTCCGCAACGTTGGCGACGATCGACGGCATAGTTCCCGCATACAGGCCTTTTGCAACTCCGTCGGTCCTCAAAGTTTTCATGAAACAGTCTGCCATGCCCTTGTAGAGCGCTGGAAAGGTTTGCATTTTCACTTTGACGGTGTCCAGCGGCTGGCCTACGTAGACGAGTGCCACTCCACCTGCGGATTGTGTATTGCGCATCCGTGAGTTTTTTTTTTTTTTCTACTCATGTTTTCATAAATATAATATTTCTTTGATCGACAATACGATTTTCACAGTCGGTTGATATTTATTATATCTCTTATTGAATCAATGTATACTTGATGTTAATGTAAGACACGGACTATCTAATCAGGTATCACATTTAAAAGAAGCCAACTGATATTGTACACATTGAAGGACAGAAAAAATATTTCGGTGGAAAATTCGTAAAAACTTGGACTGTTGAAAATGAAAATTTCCGGGAAAGTTCACAATGAATGCCATATATTTTTTAAAATCTTTAAAATAAGTCGTTTTAAAATTTCTTGATTCCAGCGAGTTCGTTAAATACAATTGTTTAAAATCTAGTAAAAATATTTATTTCATACATCATTATCGCGTTGCCATAAAAAAGCAAAACTATACTATTAACACAGAAAATACGTACATGAAACTTACCTAGGGAGCCAGAAACAAAGTCGACAAACCCGTCCTTGACGTTGCTCATGTTGACGCTCTTCGTTTCGACAACCAGACTATCAAGCGACATGATCCCACGAAATAGTTACGGTACTATTAGCAATCGCTATCTGTTGTTTGCCCACTTGCCCACACCGTCGCGCTCATACACGCTTTCTCAAAAAAAATAAATAAAAGGAATGAATAATTAAAAGGGCCAACCCTATGATACACCGTGCGAAACCAAAAGTTCTCGGATGTTGGTCGTTGTGGATCTCAGTTTTTAGTCTTTGAGTTATAAATTATTCTCCCACTCTTTGATCTCTGAAAAATGAAAAAATATATTCAGAAAATCGTTAATAAGAGGTAAACACGAATAACTATTGATGATGATTTACTACATTTTATAAGTGTCACGAGTCTGAGTGAAATTTTTAAAAGTCTATTTGGTAATGTAGGTGATAGAGTGTGCACTCTTAGAGGAAACTGATAAGAAAATACGTATACCTTTAAGTACAACTCAGGAGTACATACATTTTAATAAGATAAGAAATCGGGCATATGGAAGCGAGGAATAATTAAAATTTTAGTGTATGCAGGCGCATTTCTTGCGCTGAAATTTTATTTACACCGAAGAATTGGTTTATTTCATGTTGAAACAAGAAATAATGTTATAACAATGACTAATCAGGTTCAGAATAATCAAAGCCAAATTTGATGAATTGAACATTTAAATAATTGTATGATTTCGATGATTTCTGAACGATAAAGTTCGATTTGAAATCAAAGAATTTTTATCAAATAAATTAAATTATTCAACAAAGTTTCGGTAAAATACGATAGTGCTTTCGTAAATCACTAGAGAGTATAAACAAAATCGATCGTGGACAAAAATCAACTGTCACGAATTATTTTTTAATACTTGTGACACATGATTTTATTCTTAGCACTTATCACACACAAACTATATATAGGTAACGTTTTTTTTGTTTAATAATAATTTCAACAACTGACGAAACACGTATCAAAATAAGCCGGAAATCAAGGTTAGAAAACAATTTGTTGCATATAAAAACTTAAAGTAATTTAAATAAAAGTAATCAATATAGAATCTTATTACATAAGTAAAAGTAATAAACAAAGGAACCTTAGTAATACTCTGAAGCACAAAATCAACGTTACCACGTCACTTTTGTACAATTATTTATACGTATCATCTACGCACCAATTTATCAATGACTGAGAGAGCGTGAGGACTGAGGCGTGAGCAAAATCAGCACGTGTGTTTGGAGACGTTCTGAAAAAATGTAATGAATTAATAATATTCACTCACTGAATGACGATCGTGTACTTAAGTGTTTATTTTTCGAATGTCACTTCCGCATAGATTGTAAACGAGAATTGTTCAAAATGCGTCAGAAGAACGAAGAACCCGATTTTTCGCGATTAATATATAAAGTCCATAATATAAAAATCCAATTCGATAATTTTCATCATGCAAGCAATCGAATCTCGTACTGTAGGCGATCGAATCTCGAAAATCTCGAATGCCATAACGTTTCGACAATTTTTTATTTCTCTATTCGTAAATGTGAAATTGTTGCTTGGTAGGAATTGTTACTCATTCACATCCTCGTGATTCAATTAAAAATGATACTTTTTTGAACATTTATAATTATATTTCTGCTGATGATCTATAGTATAGTACTTATATGAGTGATATATCTTATTACTGACATATGTTCTATAAATATAGGTATACATACACATGATCTACATTGTGATATAATAACAAAGCAGCCTGTATCGCACAAGACGCTGCTCCGCAGAGGCACAGGTAACTCCGAACTCGGGCAGTGGTGATACAATTATTTCAATTCAACAAATATTTTACAATCATGAACAAACAATTAGGTTTGGTGTAGTTTCTACCAACAAAACGTATTTCATTTTAAATTGTTAACAAGAGGTACCTTTATAGAATTGAATGCCAAAACTTCAAGAACCGTTGGTTTGTTTTTTATTTGATATCATACACCCAGACTAATGATAAGTTATCTCATTATATAAATTATGCTGTAAGCTAGAACATAATCTTAGTAAACTAGTGAGTTGATTCAAGATCTATAAAATTATGTTCATTGCTGAATAAGATCCAACAGCTTGATAGGACAAAAAAATGGAGTTTCCTTCAATGAATAATTACAATTCTTCAGTTCAAGATTCTAATTTAGTTAACTTGGAAGAGAATTTGATATGGAATAATCCAGAATACAATATTCCACCAGAAAATTTTCTTCCTGGTGAAGATCCGGTATTGAATGAACAATTCAATGAACAATTCAATGGTGGTGAGTATAGGGAAACAAGAAATGAGATGACCGACGGTTCTGGCAATGGATTTGGCGTTTCAACGGTGAATTTCGATAATGTTGAAGAAATCGTGTGGACTGGGAACCAGGGTGGCCATGTAACATCCTACTATGGGCCACTTTTGCAGAAATACACATCTTTCCAAGTGCACTCAAAAGATGAAATGCGTCAAATTCGGTCCATGGAGAATGGAATCTTGGCATTGACTCAAAACTCTTTGAGGTTTCAAAACAGGAGAGGTCTGTCTGTCTACACTCACACTTCAGCCAACATGATTGATATGCAATGTTTGCTGTGCTACTCTTCTACTAGTATACTGATGGGAGGCCACCAGGAAAGCATCGTGGATTACGATTTGGAGGCAAACAAGGAAAAGAGAGTTGTTGAAGTAGGGGAGAATGGCTGTGCTATGCTGAGACAGCACACCAGATTTATTTGTGCTGGCAATGCATTTGGCAGGATAGAGTTCAAGGATCCTGTAACACTGAAAACAGAGCATGGCTTGGATACACACAGTGGTTCTCTGA
Source organism: Copidosoma aretas (assembly GCA_030522625.1). Classification (NCBI taxonomy): domain Eukaryota; kingdom Metazoa; phylum Arthropoda; class Insecta; order Hymenoptera; family Encyrtidae; genus Copidosoma; species Copidosoma aretas. The sequence continues at coordinate 7,949 of JAPYYV010023724.1, forward strand.
GTGATTTTGACGTTCAAGGTAATTATCTGGTAACTTGTGGGTTTAGCAATAGTAGACAGGGTCTATCAGTTGACAGATTCTTGATGGTGTATGATTTGAGACAGATGAAAGCTATCAATCCACTGCAGACACTGACTTATCCATTGCTCCTCAAATTTTTGCCAAGTTATTCTGCTAGAATATTGGTTGTCTCTCCATTAGGGCAGATGCAAATACTTGATACGATTTATGCCAATGCACAATCTTCAGTTACATGCCTGTATCAAGTTGCCACAGGTGGAGCAATGATATTGTCAGTAGATATTTCAATGACATCTCAGTGTTTATGCTTTGGTGACTCTGTTGGCTCCATACACTTAATGTCATCCAATCTAGTGGATCCTCAATTTAATTCATACTCCAGGCCAACGGAATTCGTGGACACAGAAGACATTGTACAATCAATTGACATTAATGACAGCAACATACCGCTGAGCGTAATGCCAATAATATACAATATGAATCCATTGCTAAGTGATTGGCCAGAAGAATTTTCTAAAAAAGCTTACAGAAGAACACCAGCGGTAGACACCGATATTCTCAAAACAATGAACATGCAGGGCTCTATTGGCTATGCTCTCAATCCCCACAGAAGACAAAAACCGCCAATTATTTCGGCATAATTAGATTTAAACAAATGTGAATCAAATACAAATAAGCAGTGGTATTATAAATGTTTTCAGATCACAAATTTCATGGATCTTTAAAAAACTGATCAATTAGAATAGATGTGGACTGTATGTTTTTTTTGTATAAAAATATTACAAAGCTCTTATAGGTATATAAATGTATATTTTCCTGGATGAAAAAAAACTGACAAAAATAATTGTTACTAAGTATATATTAAATTAGCCCTCACTTACTTGATTTTGTGTATTGTGGAGGCTAGTTAAATATATTTTTAGTTGCAATTCCATGGAACGAAAAATTTTTTAATTCGCAAAATATTTATCATATGATAAAGATGTATGCCTAAAATCAATGTCATTTGAAAAAATATTAAGCATGTGTGTGGATAAAATGTAATTTTATATTTAAGTTATTTAAAAAATATTTGTTTACATGGAATAACTAAGTACAACAACATGTGATTGTAAATTCAGTATTTAAGATTTTTGATGAATAAAGTAATTAAAAAAAAACCCGTTTTAATCGACGAACTGGATGTATGTACTTTAGGTCTATTTAGAATGTGCCCGCGAGAAAGAGAGATAGAGAGAGAGTAATTGGTTTCCCTTGCAAGCGCAAAAGCAGCACATTTGCCCCTCCCTTCCTTCTCACCACTTCACCACCGGACCACCCCGCCGTACTCTGCATTATACTCTATATAGGTACAGTAGCTGGTACTTATTAATCGAAAGACATCACGACGTCGTGATGATCATGTCCGCACCCAGGATGTAAACCCAGAGGAAGGCACACAAGTATAATACTTTGATCGTGATCGACATTGATGCAGGATAAGTACTTGAAGGCATAACATGTGAAAATCGTTGCTGGGGAAAAAAAGAAAGGTTCTAGTGCATGCTGCATCAGCATGCAGCGGACGAGAGACGGAGAGACCTGGCCTGGCCTGGCATCAGGGGTCCCCTTTCTCTCTCTCCTGTGTGTGCAGTGCAGCAGCTCCGGCGCGTGCTGTGCGTCTCTTTTTACGACACAACCATCACGACGACGAGCGAGCCATATATTACAAGTGTATATTCTTACGTACGTTATTATACGAGAGCTAGGCGAGGAGGAACTTGACTCTACTGGTTAATTTGCGGTGCAGGTGAGGTGCCTGACCGCGAGAGGTAGTGTCCACTCTGTCTCGCTCTTCTTTCCTGCACCAGGACGACGACGACGACGACGACGACGACGGGGTGCTTTAAATACTTGTCTCATCAAACGTACATTATCGTCGAGGGTGTTGTTTTTGAAAAGAACACACAAGTATATAAGTACATATTAATTGTGACCAAGAAGACGATGTACACGATGGCTGTACGAGCGTTGAACTGCTGCACGAGCAGTAGTCATCGTCGCCGTGATCGTCAAGTAATTGAAACGTAAGGAGAAACGAGCCACCCGGAGCCCCATCAGGAAGAAGAGCTAGTGCTGCTGCTGCGGTAGTAGAGAGGAGAGGAGGCTCTCTCATGACGTCCGCCCGACGCTCCGCCTGTGTGCGCTCGCTCATCCTGAGGGATCGACGTGTCTCCAAGAGGTAGACACCCTCTTCTACGTGACGATGGGATTTTCCTTGCTTTTTGTGGTGGATTCAAAACAAAAAGACAAGGATCATGTGTGTAGTTGAAGGGGGGGTTCCGGAACGGAATGGGGGGTTTGGTTATTTAAAATATCATTGGTAATCATCGTGCACCATCTACGAGAACAGCAGCGTGTACGTACATGTTGAGGCTACACCTGTTTTTCTCTATAGTATACGCGTGTTACGCGTCCAGACTCCGGACTTTTTCTCTCTTATCTTTTCTCTGTACGTTGTACTTATAGTTATAATATGTGCACACTTATGTGTGGGGATTAAAAAGAAAAAGCAGCATAACGCACTCTACACATCAGTTGCACACACGACGTGCAGTGTGTGTTTAGCATGATTAGTGTCGCGCTCCTTTAATTATTAATTATTTATTTTTCGCCTGATAAGAGTATTATGTATAGGCTCTGCATTGAATTCAGCGTCGAGTTACATGTTAAGTCTTGGCGACGATGAATTATGCATTTGAGTCGATGCGGACGAGCATAATTATAATGTTGATACGCGACACATTTTAGGTATACGTGTGAGAATGGGGATTTCGCTGTAAGACTTTCGAGGATTTCGTTTCATTTTGTGATAGGTTTAGGAATTAATAAAAGCGTATATGGCACGTATTATGCGTGTGTGTATCTTGTTCAACATACAAGTGCTTTTTGTACATAACATTTATTGAAAATTCAACAAAAGCGTGTTGTGTGTGGGGTCTGGGTGTGGATTGTGGAAGGGAAGAATTACCCAGTACAGCTTTACAATGCGCCCATTCTTTGTTTACTCCTCAAAATTTAATTTAGAAATCGTGTGTGAAAGCTTGCAGTTTGAAATTACGAAGCTTGAGCTTTTTCCACGCAGATCCTTTTTTTTTTTCGTCTGCTATATTGCATTTAAATTGTTTAACTGCAGTGAAATTATATATATATATATATATATCGCGCATAATACTTACTGACGGCTTCAATGGTCTTCTCTTACACACGCTTTGTTCAGTCTCTTACTCTCTTTTTCTATCTCTATACTTACTAACTATTCTATTCTACTCTCAAATACCCACACACTCGCGCGCAAGCTTCGACTCCGTTTTCATTTCTCTCATTGCGTTACTCGTTAACTCGTTAAGTAAGAAGTTATTATTGCTGTGGGTACTATCTTACGTGGCTATAAGTGTCAAATTCTACGAATCAAAGAGATCTGTAATTCTTTTCGTGATTCTTAAAGATACCTCATGGTTTTTAAGATTAATTTAATATATTCACTATCTCGGTTCCCGTATTCATTTTTCTACATCTTTCTACACACATAGATGCCTATTCATATGTACATATCTATGTATGTACCATGTTTGCTTTGCATGCAAAGGAAAGCATTCCATTTGGTTTCTTTCAATTTTCATCCGAATGATTCGAATCCATCGCTGTATTGAAAAAATTTCCAACGGAACATTTTGTTCTTTTTCTTTTTTTTTTCTGAAACAGAGCGTTATTTCAAAATGATCGATCGAACGCACACGCATAGCCTGTTTTCCGCGTACAGGGTTTGACGGTGGTGCAACAAAATAGAAGTACTTTTGAGACGCGTGGAAAATTATGAAAACGTAATTATCGAGAAAAACTATTACAGCGACGTGCTCCATTTTATTCCACTGCTCGTTCGTCGTCTCGCATTTTTCACGATATCAGCGTGGCTTGATTTCCAAAACACTGCATGCCCTTTCGCTCGACTTTTTGCCCAATATTAGCTATTACCCAAGCGTTTCATCGGTTCTTTCCCATATACTTATATCAGCGTTAAATACGTTAGATAAATTTGAACTAACGGCACCGCACCTTCATCTTGGCAGACCAAGAGTACGGCTCTGTCCCTTTAAATCGCAACGCTGTAACTAAATTCCATTTAAACTTACTGATGCAGTAAGTAAGTACCCAATCCTCCCCCCTGATGTCTGTCGCTGCAACAATAATTTCGGAGTCAAACACTCGAGCTTCGTCGATCATCCTCAGTGGTAGAAGTAGGTTGTTCTTCATTGTCAAACATTTACAAACGAGAAGCGTATAGCATGCACGAAAAGGAGAAGAAGAGGAGAAAGACACCGTAAAATACTTGATAAATATGAGAGATACTTAGATCGCAAAGCTGCCATGATAGATCAGGCGGCCGCTCTGCTCTCTTCTCTCACTCTCTCTTTCTTGCGCCTTACAAAGTACTGCTCGTACAACAGCTGGTCGTGAAACCCAGTCGGCTCGGGTGGCCGGGGCTTCGTCACCGAGAGGATGACGTTCCCGTATATATAGAGAGCGACGGACGCCCCAAAGTACCGGCGTCGCGCTCGCCCGTGCAGTGTGTGAGTGAGCGAGTGTGCGCGAGTCCAGGAGACGAGGACCAAATATAGAGATAGATAACAGGAGGAGGACGAACGACGGACGAAGAGGGAGCCGAGGAGGAGAAGAAGGAAGGAAGAGCTAGCTCGGGCAGCTATAAGCCTGCAGCAGCACAGCAGTTATTAGAGAGCGGAGAGGAGAGAAGGCGAACGCTCGCCGCGGCGCCATATACGAGAGAGCTCTTCTCTCTCCCTCTTTGGCATTCGGCCATTTCTCTCCGCCGCGGCACCGCTGCCTTTTATTGCTCTGGCCGAGGCCTACCTCACTCGTCCCCGAGAGCCAGTGCGGTCGGTTCTGTTTATTTCTCCGTGCACCAGGAGTCCCGGTGCAGTCAAGCTCGAATTCAAAGCGGAGCCGATCGGTCGGTCTCTCTCTCTCTCTCTCTCTCTCTCGGCGGAGTGTGTTGGGTATATAGCCATCGTCGCCAACGACGTCGTCGTCGAGTAGTTCTACCAAGCGCCGCGGGGAACTTGACCCTGGGAGCCGTTCGAACGCGCGCGCGCGCACG
>JAPYYV010023726.1:0-16615 GCA_030522625.1 Copidosoma aretas
CTAGCAGAATACCGACACTGCTGTATGTATATACCTATACATACACACAAGTCAAACTCTCATACTTGACTAGAGCAGTAGACAAGGGAGCTACCTTAAAAGGTACATTTTCACGGGACGCGAAAACCAGCTTCCAGCATTCATGACGCAATCATAGTGCGAAATTTTAATTCTTCGACGATTCAATGAAAATAACATGCATAAGCCTAAAAGTGCCCTATTTGTGTATGAATAACACGAGGCGAGCTCTTGCACAGTCCAAAATGTCTCTGCGTGTGCATAAAAGGAGAAAGAGAGCGCGAAAGAGTCGAGAGTTATAAATAAATATCCCGGAGACGAGAGGAGGAGACGCCGGGAACGTGACTTCAACAGTCGCACCGCTGATCGATCTTTCGACACTCTTCCGCCGCGCGCGCGAACTGGACCGGTCGGTCGGATCACTGTTTACGAGGACGTACTTTCGCACTTGGCACACATAAACCGTACGTGTAATTGCTCCAACGGCGGTGCGATTGTGAGTAACCGCCGCGGCGACACGTGACGACTGCCGGCGTTTTTAATTTTTCGAGAGAGCACCGTGTGTTTTTATTACCCACGAATCGCTTGCCGCGCGTACAGAAATTAGCTGCGCGACCTTGATACCCAATCATTCCTGTTTTTTTTTTCCCCTCCCTACATTTTTTTTTGTTTCGCTTGATTACAGTCGCAGGCGTCCGCGTGGCTTCTCTCGTTTAACCTAAAAAGATAATAGCGCTAATAAAGCCGCGCGCGTCTCGCGGTCGGCCATACAGCCGCTGCTTTTCCTGACGTCTCTTTTGTTCGGCCCGAGTCTCGGATGAATTTTAAGAAGCCTGCAGAGGCACCGCCACCGCTGCGATAATATGTTTCCCGCGCGCGCATTCGTTGGAGCACTGTGAAAGTCAGCCTCTGACAGCGCAAGCTCTAGGTAACTTCCCTGGGCGCCTGTAGAGGTACGGAGTTCTCGGACTTGTATAATATATAGGGGGAAAGTTGAGAAACGCGGGATGTGGACGAGAGTATAATATTATGTAGGTACGCGCTTCATGAAAAACTTACCGGCTCGCGGATGCGTTTCGGGCTTTTTTCTTGCGCGATGCGGCTGCACAAAAACTGGACAACCGTTATTCCTGCACGTTTCTTTACGCCAGGAGTTTTTTTGCACGTTAAAGTTGGGGGAAAAAAAAAAAAAGAATCTTGGTGTCAGTCCGCAGTATCTTGGATTCGATAACGCTCGAAAGTACAATGAGTACACTCAACAATCTTTTTCGCTATGCCGCTGGGCTCGAAGGCGTATTCGCGCGATGATGTACACTTTTTTTCATTTTTGTATTTGCTGGAATGATGTTTTTTTTCTAAATTGCGAGCTAAATTGTGTATTGGTCGAGGGAAAATTTATTCATCAAACATTAACTTATTTTCAAAAATTGCCTTGCTAAAAACAACGCACGATACACTTGCGCGCTTTGGAAAATCGCGGGTAAAAAACATGGCTCGCTCTCGGAGTATAATGTAGGTTAAGATATTCGGTACAAACAATTTTGTGTAAATTTGCACGACGCCGAGAGGAGATGATCGAGATAAGTTGGCTGTATACACAGACAAACAGTGTGCGCAGAGCTTTGAAAAGAGCAGAGACACTACCGTGTGCACCGCTGAATAATGTCCGGAAGAAAAATCCCCGAATCCATCACCACACCTACATCAACTCGTGTATTCACCATTATCGGACACGCACACACGCATAAGTACATATTATATACCGTACGCAACAAGGAAACGCGAGTCCCTCGGAATCCCGGCCAATCTAAGCCGCGTAATTTATGCGAGGCACGTCTCTGGTGCGGACGACGACGGCGACGGGACGCGGGATCGGGCGAGGACGCCAATTAGCAATTATTTTCTTCCTCCTCCTCCTCCTCCTCGGCCGCGTATATATATATATACACACGCCGCAGCGACGCGCGCTCTATCTGCCATTAATCAAGCACGGATTGAACACGTGTCGGCGAGTAGCGCGCGCTGTTGTCCCGGACCGAAGCTCCTCCCTCCCTCCCCCCGTCCGTACAAATGCACCCGCGTATACCGGCGCGGAGCCGCGCAGCAGCCGCAAAATAATCGCGACGTGTAATCAACAAAGGGAGGGGGAGCCCGAGCGTGTATACGTATACGCGAATTCTCTCGACTGCAGCTGCGGGCATCGGACCTCTTATACACTCTGGTATCGCGCCGCAAGTTGGTACAAACGTTATTCCGAGGCGACAGAGTTTTTCCTCGCTTTTTCGTCTTGCGCGCGCGTATACGATATAAGTATACTTACGCATGGCGCGGTCGGATGGGCGCAATTACACATATAGCGGCCGGGCTTCGGAATGCCGGTAACACGGGTAGCTCGGGCTGTGTATGATATATAGGTGCTACGCCGCCAAGCCGGAGATAGCGATAACAGTTAAGCCTCTCTCCGACGTAACCCCCCCCCCCCCCCCCCCCCCCCCCCCCTCCCCCCCCCCTGTCGCTTTTGCCCCCTGACGGAATAAATAGATATTAAATTATATATTATATTTAGGTATATCTGTATACACTTATATGTATAGATATATCTGCTGTACAAATTTAATGTACGTACTGGAAACATGTTTCCAATTTTTTTTACAGCGTGGAGTCGTGGTGCGTGTGATATCTTGTGTGAATGCCGCCTGCACCGACACACCGATTTAGGAACTGAAGACGAGGGCTCATGTACCTATATTATCTGTTCTGTGCTCTTATGTTTTTCGGCTTGCGTACGGAATTTTCTATCGCTGGGGCGGTTCAAGTCTGAGTCCAAAGATTGTAGAACACCGTGAAACTTCGAAGAATCGCTTGCGAGATCGAAATATAACACCTTGTTCAAATTAAAAAAAGTTTGTTGAAAAAATCATGGTATCAATGTTGTTTGATAGTCAAGTCTTCAGTTCGGTCCGTCGAAGTTGTTATATTTTTGGCATTGTTTGATTTTTCGTATGAAAAGACATTTGAAAATTGGATCGCCACTTGTTCTATAAAATCGAGACAGTCGAAATTCTGTGATTCCTAAGTTATCTGCGGTAGTTAAAATCGCCCATTCGGAACGAAAAGTTTTGTTGATGAAAAACATAAAAAAATCATTGACTAATTGGTCAAGAAAATTCATGGCTGAGAATCGATGATATATTGAAATAGCGCCTAAACTAGCATATTTCATTACGATCGACAATACACATTGTATATTTTCTATTATTCCAACACAAAAGTCTGCTTGATAATATTGCTAATCAATTTAAATGAAAAGAGCCAGCTTGACTTTTTATGAATTTCAAAATTAAATTTACCAACGAATGAATCTTTATCGTATTTTTATAGTATGAAAAGCGTGGCTTCATATTATTGAATATTCATCAGGTCCGATATGAACTGTATACTGTTGAATGATAAAATAACGCTATTGATCGAAAAGTAGGTGTGCACGACAGCTAATCGATATGACATTATTTGATTCAACCAGTAAATAGCACTTTATTTTAAAAGGATTACACTATAACCACATGATTTATCATTGATGATTGTAAATGGAGGTGTATATATTTTCATTATTATAATTGCCAGTTGCTAGTAATTTAATCAAACGCATAAGTATTACCTTTTAACAGTCTTATTGTGTGCTCAAACTAGCATTTATGTTATAATAGTGATTGCTCTAATAACACAAGATCTACGGCCTAGTGAATTAATCATCATGCATACAAATATTGATTTTTCATGTTGAATACATACCTCTAATAAAAGCACATTGGTATTTATTACTTATATTGAAACCGATTGAAACAACATAGATATAAATATAAAAATGTAATGCAACGGGATCCACAATTTTTGGTATTCATTTGATCTTTTTACAAACCAATGAACAGAGTTTAGTTCTCGTAATTTATTTTGTATTCAACTTAATGAGATTAGCAATGCGCACGTACAATGTCGTATCCTTTCTTTTAATCGTCATTTTGACGTTCATAAATGTAGCGTGAAAAAAAGTTTTCTCGATAGCCTGACCACCACGATTACAGAATCAAGTGTAGGCAAAACATCGATTTTTGCGCTATCGTGAGGGTTCGGAACAAGCGCCAGGGGAAAAAAAAAAAAAAAAAAAACGGCAGGCAGCCTTTAAAATTCAAGTAAGCAGGTGACAATCCTCTTGCGGACGTTTTAGAGGCGCTAAGCCCCCAGATAGCAGGCAGATACGCACCCGGACACGTATATACGTGTGTTATGCGCGAGATCGTGGACGCGGACAAAACGGAGCCCCCGCTGTACAATGAAGCACAGCGCAACATCCAAGAGCAACAAAAGACACCGAAGCAAAAGAATCACGGGGGGCACCGCACGCAGGATTATTCCACATTATTTCGTATTGTGCGCTTGCCTGCATGACCGCGCGCGCATACGCCTATATATATATCTACGTGTTGCGCCACTCGCCGTGTGGTGCCAACGATGCTCGTTTGCGTCTACGTTTTGTATGTGCATAAGTAGGCGCACGAGCTATATAACGGCCCGACCATTCAAGGGCGCGCGCGCGTGTGCATTTACAGTCCGCGACACACAAAAAGGACGCGCTCGGCCCAGGACGACGCACCTAATTTTTTTTACCGCTGCCGCTCCAGATTTTTCGGCATGCAGTATTTTCATCATCGAGTGTGCGAGCAATTAACCGATTTGATCGCTCGATCGGGATGAACCGTAAACATTATTCTCAATGTTGATCAAGTCGAGGATGAAGTTGAGGATCAAGTGTAACTACCACAAAGGATCATGAGGTGACAGAGACAATGCCGATTGACTGTTCGAGGAGTAGATGCAGTGGTTCAATTTCCGGTCCAAACATCTCATATGGATATTTGTCTCGGCTGTTTTAACCGAGAAAAAGAAAACTGCTTTGGATACCGGTAGTTTTGGGGTGGATTATTCTCAGAATTTCCCTCAAAATTTTTCCCTCGCCTCACAAGGACAAAGTTGGGGCTAAATTGCGAAATTGAGTAATAGGCCCGGACAATCGGACGCTTGTTGTAAATCAATGGTAGGTATACTGCACGATGGTGGGTCGAGAATAGTGCAGGAAGACAAAAAAAGTTCATAATAGCAGAAAAACTTGAAAGAAATAGAATTATACAGGTTAGGGGCCCAGGCAATTTTAGTGAAGAGCACACTGTCGGCAAATATACATGGTCCAAGCACTATATAAGTGTATTTCCGCCCATTTGAAACTGGAGGTGGTCCCACGCACAAATTTTCCAAACTTGTTGAACTAATAACCAGATTGGCAGTCAACTTTCGAGGAATGTCTGATCATCAAGAACTATATATACAGCTATAGATACATCAAATCGACGGGCCGGCCATTATACTGTCTGACATCCAGTGCGGCGCACGTTATACATACACGTATACGAGATCATGACAGCAGCAGCAGATGAGCATCGAAGTGAGCGACGAGGCGCTCGAGCTGCACGTATAATAATAATAATAAAAACAATAATAATAATGATAACCGAACGAGAAGAGGGCCCCTGTATGTACGACCAACTCACGGTGTACTCATACGTTTATACATATATACATGCAGCTTCTGCTCTCTCGATAAAAGCAACGCGAAACCTTCCTCGTATGCTGTGGGTCCATTATACATAGGTATATGAGCGTACTGAGCGAGCAAAGCCAGTACCACCTATATGTATAAGGTACAACAACAACAACAACATCAGTAGCAGCAGCAGCAGCAGCAGCAGCAAAAACGACTGCTCATTTCTAGCCATTGTAAATTGATCTATTCAGCAGCGGGTCAACCATATTATCCCCGGCCTCGAATCTCTCCTGCTCGTCATCTCTTTCTCGCCTCGATTATGAGCGCATGCATGCAACGCAGCACACCGCACGTGTATACATGTATTGTACGTGCGAGCGAAGGAGAGGAGGAACTGCGCCGGTGAGAGCTGCAGTGCGCGCACACGTGGTGTCCCGCTGCGCGTTACACTCCTCTCCGGGCGCGCATTGTTGCGCCCTTTTTTTTTTACCTTACATATACATACATGTATACCTATGCCCACCTTTGCTCCCTTCGTGTATCTCTGCATGTATATATGTATATTCGTACAGGGGCCCCGAAAGAAGAGAGCAACAAGCGCACTCGCCCCACTTTCCTTCCCCGCTGGGAGAGCCGCAGCCGTGTACTTACGTATATATGTATACACGAACGAGGAGGCGACGCAACGGCGCAATCGAACAATGACGGCCTTCAACTGGCAAAAGAGCACCGTCGCTCGCTCGGTCGGTCGGAGCAGAGTGGGAACGGGGGGTAGGGGGAGAGAAAAAAGACGGACGCCCGGGAGCGGGGGACAAGTTGTTGCTGCTGCCATGCGTGCGCTCTTTTCGGCAAAATCGCGGGCCAAGCCCGATGCTCGGCTTTTTCTTTTTCCTCCCTTTTTTTTGTTTTTTCGCGCCAACGCTACATCTGGCCGTTCTTTCGCGGAGCTGGGGAAAAATCGGGAACCAGAAACAGCGCCCGAACGTGCATTACCCCGGCGAGGAAGCCATGACTCGCGAAACGGCCGGGCCGTAAAATCGCTTCCCGCCGAGTGCGTTTAGCGGTGGGGGCGTATTACCATCCTCGCGATCCTCATCCGCGCGCACCTGCACGGTCGCGCTGGCCAAAAGTTGCACCGCACGATGATACCGCGGCAAGTGGAATCAGATAGCGGAGCCGAGCGGGCGTATCCTTTTTTTTTTTTTTTTTTTTTTTTTCCTCCTCCGACGTACCGAGCTCGCTTTGGACGCGCGCTGTACTTGTTATACCGCGAACGTCGTGGGTGCGACGCGGGCTCCCGGCAGTAGCGGCACCATCATCAACCGTCCCCCGGTCGGTTTCAACGTCATTTCGCCTATTCTCCCCGTGCGTATGCTCCACGCGCGTGTATGTTATATATTATAAACGTCCGCAGCCCGCGATGCCCCGTGGGGATTTATTGGCGCAATTAGAATGCACCTCGGGGGCATTAAACCCTCGTAAAACGCCGCCGGGACGCACTGTATAGAGCCGAGTCGTCGTGTGCTACCTGATGCTCTTTTCGCCGCCCGTGCTGTGCCTGTGTATAATACTTACTGTTATGGTACTGCGGTACATGGGAAAGAAGACGACGAGGCGTCGCAGTCAGCTGCTGTCCTTTCCCTTATTATAATAAGGCTCGTCTCATCCGTCTCTGGGCTTATCCCCCCCCCCCCCCCCCCCCCCCCCCCCCCCCCCCCCCCCCCCCCCCCCCCGCCCCTACCACCACGCCCCTCCCCCACTACCTTCACACCACCGTTCGTTGAAAAACTAATTTACATAAGTTGTTGTTGTTGTTGTTGTTGTGGATTTCGGCATGTATAGCAGCCGAGCAAACACCCGGATATCTTCCGCGCCTCTATACGCGCACAGTGCCGCCGTGAATTGGAGAACAATTTTAGGAAACCCTTTGGTTCGGTCCGACGATCATTGCGTTTGGAAATCTCCGAGATGCGAGTTTGATAAGTTCGACGCGATGCTTCTCAAAAGATTATCTAATTGAACGATCATCTCGTACAAGTATAGCCCGTCTGTTGTATCCCTTCCCGAAAAATAGAGAGAGAGAGAACAAAAAATGTCGAACGGAGCGCCATTAGAATTAATTGACGCGAGTTCATAGGAGCTCCATTAGGCCTCATTTGAATGCCCCTCGGGCACGTAACGAGATTTTATTTCGACCGCGAGGCGTCCCTCGAGTCGCGGGAACGTGGGTTCAAGAGAGAAGAGTCCCTCTCTCTCTCTCTCTCCAAGACGACGTTTCGGACGATCCGAGGGACTGATAGCTGGCATCTATATTACACAGCCGATAAAGAGCGGAGGAGGAGGAGGACTGCGAGAAGCGGAGCGTAAACAAGCGCGGAGCCGGATCGCCGTAATCGCGATAGCCCGGCAACACCGGCTTTTGTCGGCCTCCTCCGTATCTATTTATTGCCCGACGTTAAATAACCAATAAAAGTACAATCGATTCCCCCGCGCTCTCGCGATCCCAAAACCGTGAAATCTCGAGTCCGTGCGTTTATTTTCTCCGCGATAAAATTTACGAACCCCCCCCTCCGCGTCAGGAGGCTCGACTTGTACAAGACAGAAGGGGAAAAATGGCTATTCACGCGCCGCAAGGAGCAACGACTTGCTCCGTCGCAGGGATGCTCCAATTAAATCGCCTCGGAAATCCGAAATACCTGGGCCCCGTGTGTGTATCTATGTTTACAATGCTTCTCACGGAAGGAGCACCTTCGCGGTCAAATCGCGTACATGCATGTGCAGTAGTATATAAATTCACGAGCAGTCACGAGCGCCTCGCTGTTTCTCTCCGCCTCTAATTGCGATTCAAAGCTCAATTAACGGACGGATCGCGTAGGCGAGAGGAGTAGCTGCTGCTCGCGGGATCGAAAGGAGTTTTTAATCGCCGCGCGGAAAACTTATAGCGCGATTGCGGACCGGTTCTCTTTTCTCGGCGAGCCGGGGCTACCTCCTCCCCTGTGCACGGTGGTGGTGGTGGTGGTGGTGTGGCAAGACGATTGAGAGGCGGAGGAGGAGGCGCGACGGTGATGGTATAGGGTACGTACCGGTGCGACTCTGCTAATAGAGAATTACGGCGTGCGATGTTGGCCAATCGCTGGACGATCGGGCGAGTGCAAACTCTCTTGCTTCTCTTATTTTTCTCTCGTGTCATACTGTACGGTGTTCGTATGGAGGATAGTGATAGCAGCAAAAATGTTTTGTTCGATTTCTAAATCAATTATACTCGGGATGGTTTTCTAGGGGGGTAGAAGCGCGTTCGTCTTCTCCCGATTCGATTGATTTCATCATACAAGTTGACAAAACACCGAGCGACTTTATCGACCGTTTTTCTAAATGCTCGTCCGATCCGACCAATTAATCGGACATCGGTCGTGGCTGATTTATAGATCACTGCACTTCTTCTTTACTCAGACCTGTACGTTATAAGAATTGCTTGTGTCTTGCTCGATTGAGCGACTCTTATGATTGGGTGGAAAAATTTAATGAGATATTACAATGATAAAACAGAGATATTAGGTATGATTGGTCACGACAGCGAAAAACTTGAACGATACCTTGACAATATAAATTAATCACACTTGGCTTGCAAACGCTTTCAATTTTAAACAGCTTAGGCTAGTTGTAAAATCGAACAGCGATAATCCAATAGATTTTTGTTCGCCAAACGTCTTGAGTTCTCCTATACTTTACAAGTACCAACGAAAAGAATTGTACTACGAATCGAGGGGAAAAAAAACAACGAATAGTTTCTACAATAGCGTCTCTAACGAATCCCAAAGTTTCTCATGACAGCGCTGTCGAAAGCCTCACGAGAACGACGAGAACCTCAACCTGTTTGCCAACGACAACTGGCGGAAAGGATATAGAGAAAGAAAGAGAAAAAAAAAACAAAACAAAATTACAAAGCCCGCCCCCCCTCGTAAAACGATTAATTTTTTCTCATCCTTCTTTCTCGAAAAGCTCCACAAAAGGGAATTTACTACTAGTTGCCAGCAAAATAATACGGAAGGGAAGAAGAAAGGGGTTCGGGAGCAGCAGAAATAAAGAGGCTCAAAGAAAGGAACGTGACACGCGCTGTGGGAGTAAGGATTCTTACAAATTGTAATCCCCGGCTCTCTGTCTCTTTACCTGCTGCTGCTGCAGCTACCGGAGCAGGTTTGGTTCAGAGAGCGTGTGTGTGCGCGGGGAACGATCGGTACACGGTATATACGGACTTGGACGAGGAAAAAGGGTATGAAAAAAAAAAAAAAAAAAAAAAGGGGGTCGGGGGCAAGGAACACACGCGGAGAGAAAAAGAGAGGCGATCCGCTGGTAGCAAGAAACTTGCGCGCGCGAGAGGTTGACAGTATTTTTGTTAGGAGTCGTCTTGGCCAAGACACCTTCATTACTAATACGCTCTCATCGTTGTCGTCCTCGTCGCCGTCGTCGTCGTCGTGGTCGGCGAACAGGAACTCGCCCATTCAGAATTCAGTCTCATGAATAAGGCGGTGCCGGGGTATATGACCGTGTGTACACACGCATGCGTCGTCCACGTGCTTCTGTTGCTGCTGCTGATGCACACACCCAAGTCCGGTCATCGGGAACTCGATGCCCCCGACTTCTACTTCTTGCCTTTTCGTATGGCCGTCGTCATCATCGTGGTCGACATTCCGCGGGAAAAGGTAGCCGGCTTTTCTCGGTTGGTGCTCTTTTTATTTTTCTTTCTCGCGTGTAGGTATAGGTTCGCGCAGCTTGTACGGGAAAAGGAGCACACGTGTTTCTGGAGTGAACTTTTCCAGCTGAAGCGGTAGATGTGGTGGTTGGTTACTATCATAATTTATTTTCTGAAGAAAATCAGGAGTAAATCATATCTTCTGCATTTTAATGAACGAGAAATATGTAATACTGGAATTGAAACACTGTAGGATCAAATAAACCATCGACCACTAATAAACACATCCCCAACTGCTTGCGTTAATATTATTTCAATTGGGTAATCTACATGATTTGAAATTGTTTAGTTATTAATTAGCTGATAGATATGGATATGTTTTGGTATACAGAATGTTGTCAAGTTCATAAATATGAATTTGATTCCTTTTTGTAAAGAAGTACCTGTACTTATATCCATTTGTTTTAGAGGCACTGAAAGTAGATTTTTACCGACCTGCTTTTTTAAATGTGCATGTACTAATGACATGCTACAAATCATAAATAACCACCTCGAAAGAAGACTAAAATTTATTTTTGCTTGAACCAAAATACACGTTATTGTTTGATCCGACTTTTTGACGATTCATTTCCACAAATTTTAAAAATTCTTATACAATAAATTGTACGCTCGTATTTTCACAGTAGATTTAGAAATAGATTTCCCAAAAATCGGAATTTCTTCCAAAGTACCGCTCACTTGTTTCCTATACACACCTCCTTTCCTTCCCTTGTCTACAGGAAGCCTCGGAAAAACACCCGGGAAAAATCAAACCCCGTCCTCCCTTCTCGCCTTACGTACAACAAGACCCAATCAACAAAACCCAAGGAGCTCTAATTATTATCAAAATTCGTTCTCTGTTGCAGATCAGACAAGAGAAGCCTTTCTACATCGCCGACCCGGAGGTGGACTCGCTGGTAAGTAAATTTCCTTATACCCTCGCATACATACGTATACCCTGCCGCCGCCCCCCCCCCCTGTCCCGTAACTACACCGGTACACACACCAGCGAACGCAAGCGCGCGCCCATAACGCAAATTAACGTTCGCTCCACCTTCTCCGCTCGATCCCCGCCCCTGGCGCTAGCGGCGCGGTATAACCCACACGTTACATCGCCTCTTGCCGACCGACCAAAGGAGGAGGACGGGCGCAGGGAGCCGGCCAAAGTTGCAAAGTTGCTCCTAACGAGTGTCTTCGGGTCTACCCCCTGTGTGTACCTACGTGCAGAAGTACACGATTAAGCGTACACAAGCGCCGGAGCCGAATGGGACCGTGGGAGAACGAGAAGGAAAGTAGCGGCTCTCCCTCTCTCTCTCGGCTCTGCTTCCCTCCTGTCTTCTGTTCCGTTTCGTATGTACGAGGCGCCGAGAGAGATCTTTTTTCTCCTGGCCCATTTGAATCGCGTAACGAGCCGAGTAAGCGTAGTTTTATACGAAGCGGCCGGCGCGAGTATCGCCTCCGACCGCGACGCTCGGCCGTAATTATACGCGCGGCTGGAAAGAATAATGAGGAGACATGATGATGAACGCCCGTAATTCTTCACTCGGCCTTCCTCATCCGTTTGATCCAGCGATTATCGGGCACGCTGAATACACTGTTGTTGTACCTCGGCATGGTCGACGTTAGTTTATACACGTATTATACGACGAGCGTCGCTGTGCAGCGGTAAAATGCTGCGTCACCGAGAAATGAAAAAAAAAAAAAAGACTCCCCGCGCCCCCTAGGAAAAACGAGCGCCATCTGTGTGAATTGTGTCGTTGCGCCAACATTTGTCCACGGGCAGAGCGCAACTCGGGCAGTTGTTTTCTTCCTCGCGCCACGTCGCATGTTATACACACTTGTCAGCAGCTATGTTGTCACAACTGCCTCCGGGCGACCTTGAGACGACGGAAGGAGCGAGGAGTATAGGTGATACCAGCGAAAACGGACTGTACACTATGTACATGAGCGCGCGGACATCGGGAAATCGTGTCGCTCGAACGGCGCGGTCGATACGATCTACATTGCAAAGGGACCTTGCGCGAGAGGAGGCGATGTGGATGTCGGAAATTTTCGCAACTCAGCGAGCGGAATGGGGGGGGGGGGAATCCGTTCTAACGACGCCTTACGCAAGACTCGATGATTAATTACGGCATTTTCAACAGCGCTCGTTGCTTTTTTTTTTTTTTTCCTCCGTTCGTTCGATCGGTGGTGAAGTTACCTGGAAAGAGTCGTCGCAGCCGCGGAAATCGCGGGCTCATTGTCGATTTGCAAATTACACCATTACCGGGGGAGCGATAAAAATCATCGCGGGAACGAGTGTGTCCTAACGAAGGCGGATAGGCACAAAAGTGTGTATCGCGTGTCGCTCGGGCCGCGCTCGCTACTCCAGAGTATCTAACAGATGTCTTCCGAGAACTGCTGCAGTGCATGGAAGATACTTTATACCATTGAAAAATATCCCCCGAGGTTGAAGCCATCACCGATAAATCACCAGCCGGGTCGTTTACTCTCCCGCGCAAAAATGCCCTCCCACGTGAGATTTCCGTATAAATTACCTTTCGATCCGCGCTATTAATTCAGCACACGCTCCGCTGGATTTGGCGAAAAATCTTGAACTACTTTCGAGCCAATTCCCGCTTCTGATTTTTCAATTCGCCCCCCTCGAGTGTCGGACGAAAGGCAAAAAATGGCACCTCGAAGTTTTCAGAAGACACACGCAGCAACAATAGAAGAGAGAAGCAATTATGATTTTAATAACTCCCGGGGGCATAAAAGCAGCAGCCGCGGCGGCAAGAAGCTCGGCAAGAAGCGCCAGAAGAACAACACGTACCGAGGCTATGTAACGAACGAGAGGAGAGCGCGAGAGGGGGCCCTTAACCGAAGATGAGCAAAGCTTCCGGTGCGAGCTGCGGCCGGGACACTCGTATACGACTCGTACAGGAAAAGCCCCCCGTGTGCGTGGCTTCGTTACGCCCGTGGCTAATCGCGATCCGCGAGCTACCGCTGCGGAGGAGCGGGGTTTTTTGCCCCCCGTGTATACCGCGGACGCCGTCCACGTGCGCCTTTGTTCCCGGGACGCGAGCGCGCGCCGATCGCTTTTTGCCGATAATTTTGCGGGACGGAAAACGTCCCCGCTCTCGCGGGCGGAATTGCCTCCGCGGCGGCACGCATCCGCCCGGACGGGAGAAAATCGCGCCGCGAGATGAGTGCAGGGTATATATAATACAGTAGCTCACGTGCAGCAGCTCCGATAGCGATACGTTGCTTCGTTTGCGCGACGTCTTGCCACTGTTATACGCTCTGCGTTCTCTGATGGCATCGTCGTTTTTGTGGATGATTTTTTCCTTTCCAACCGAGGGCGTTTTAACGTTGGTTCGTTTGAAAGGCACTAGGGCCGATGGTGACGAGATCCCTTCGAGTGTAATACACACTCGAGAGGTGTTCGGGGCGCTTTTCTCACGGACAAGTGGTCCGCATTCCGCTCGACTTGTACTCCACTTTCGCGGCAATGTTCACTGCTCGCTTGCTCGTCAACAATACCGTACTTACAAATTTACTCCGAATTCGGGGTGGTTTTCGTCACAGCCGTGCGACGATCGCGCGCGGCGTTAACGCACTCGAGCGCCCGAAAGGGACCGAAGAGTCGGAAAATCCCACGTCGACGGCTGACTGACTCTCAAACGCGCGGGGAACCCCCCGGGTCTCGGGTACAACGTCCTCTGCCCGCTCATCCTGCTGGAATTTTCAGGTTCCAGCTCATTTCCGTCGCGCTGAGGAGGCATCGGGGTCGATGAACCGGTGAACACGTTTTTACCTCCACGAAATTCTCTCGAGGAGCAGTAATGGTTAAACTAGTACCGCCCAAAAAACTGAGGTTCGTGTCGGTTGCAACAAACTCGGTTGGCGTCCGCGACAACGTTCGCCCGCAAGTTTGCAGAGTGGAGAAGCGCACCAGAGTTCTCTATCCGTAGTACATGTGTACGATACGCAAATAAAAAGGTGTGCCCCGTTCCTCAAGCGACGATACCCACACGTGTGCAAACCCAAAAGGGAAGGAGGGGGGGGGGGGGCACTCGACGGTGAAGCGTACTCGAGACGACACTATATAGGTGGGCGGATATTCGAGGAGTCGCTCGCTTCTGCATTCAGACTGTCGAAGAGAGCAAAGCAAGCGGGGCCAGCCGAAGCGTGGAAAGTCATCAGTCGACTCTCTGTCCATGCTTATATCTCGCTCTCCCGGGAGCCTCGGTATATTTGTACAACACGCGCCGTCCAAATAATAATACGCGCGCCTATACGGTCCACCCACACGCTCTTCCCGCTCCGAAACGAGCCAATGAGATATCACGCGCACTCGGTGTAATTGGCGCGTCTCGCTCTCCGCGCGGTTGTTGCGCTCTGTACGGGGGTATGGAATAGGCAATAGTAGAGCTACCGGACATCAAAGGGGCTGCGGCGCGCGAATTTACACGCCCGCGCCTGTTACGCTTTCTCGGGCCTACGGACGCGCCCGTGTCTCCGCGCGCGCCGAGCCGCGGTCGTTGGCGGGCTTCTGATGCTGCTGCTGACGGACTTTTCTCTTTTGTTTCGGCCTTTCGGCTCGCCTCCTCGTTGTATATACATATACATTCGAGAGGCTGAGCAGCTCTGCTCTGTTTTCTCCTTTGTACACGTACATCAATGAGAAGCGCCAGCGCGCGATGGAATTCTCGGGACTTTTTTTTGTCTTTCACGCCCCTGACGAGTGCAAAGCTGTGGAGTGTTCGTTTGCTCGTGCGGAAAGTAATTTAAATAATTCGCCGATCATAGAAACGTCGCAACGATACGTCGCGGTCGGACCTATATATCTTTCCAACGTGCAAGAGCAACATACCGCGCAAGCCCTGTATGATATACCGGCGGCGCGTCTCCTCTTTCTTTGGCTCGGTAACGATACCCCGAAGCCAAGGATACACTCGCCGGCGTCGAGGAGAAAAAAAAAAACGACCCGCAAGGATATCATCGGCCGCCGCGACCCTGCCGTACAGTGATCGTCTCGCCGCGTCATCCATCTCCTCCTCCTGCGCGCAATCACTGGCGGTCGTCTTTCTTGGTCTATCTTGGTGCCATTATTTCGGACTCCAAGAGGGTGAAATTGGCGTATCTCACGCTCTCCGAGCTGCAAGGGTAAAAACAAAAATAAAAACACAGCGACGCCCGAAAAATGTTCTAAATCGGGACTGCGGCTGAAACAGGATACCCGAAAAGTGATCGGGGCGGCGGACGACGACGAATATTTCTCGGACTCCTCTCCTGCATCGCACGACTGTATAATACACGCACAAAATATACTCCGCGGGGCAGGCGGGCGGCGGGCCAGCCGTAACACTATATTCCGGCCTCTCGTTCTCGCGCTCCTTATATTTTTGCCAAATTAGGGACGGAAAAAGAAAAAAGAAATACCCGATGGTCTCGGGTGGTCCTGTTCGGAGAGAAACCGGCACCTGCGACTCCACCTCATCGTGCGCAGGACGAGGCATGAAATCGCGCTACCGCCGGAACGAATTTCCCTTTGCATAATACGCGCGCGGTGTGAATTGTACGCCGATGTTTACGATCGACTCTCGTGTTTTTTAACGAGCACGCGTGTACGTAGAACGGGAGCCTCGGCTGGCCTTCTGTCATCCGTCGATTCGGTGGATAAGCCCCCGATCGATGATTCCGCGCGGGTTTGTTTTACGCGCGCGTACTCTGCTATATTGCACGGGCCGGGATAACAGCTTCATATACATTTTAACGAGAGAGAACGAACTGCTGCTGCCGCGTGTAACTAATTTAGATCGCAATCGGCGGGCGATGCCAATCGGCAGATCAAGTCGTTCGCTCCGCGGAGACGCAGGAAGGAGAAAAACAAGCAGCCCGGAGAGCCCTTGCGGCGTTCGTTCGACGTCTGCGCGCTCATAACATACACGTATCGTGTGTATTATGTGCCTGAGCATATGCACACGCGAGCAGCCTGAAAGTTTATGTCCCCGCGCGAGGAGGAAGAAAAGGTCGAAGGGAAAAAAGACACGAAAGGGAGGCTCGTCCTTTTGGGCTTGTTACGGGCGCTCGTTAAAGACGTTAATGTCTCCCGAAATATTCGCAAAAATGCAGGTGCGCGCCGTAAAAGCCGCCACATGTATACGCCGACCGCACCGCTCGCGCGCGCACCCCTTCGTCGTTCCTTTCTTTTTTTTCTACCCCCCCCTTCTTTTCTCGTCCTCGTTTATGACTATTTTTATTGCTCTTCTTGTTTACACTTTACTGCC
>JAPYYV010023731.1:0-11438 GCA_030522625.1 Copidosoma aretas
GGGGGGGGGGGGGGGGGGGGGGGGGGGGGGGGGGGGGGGGGGGGGGGGGGGGGGGGGGGGGGGGGGGGGGGGGGGGGGGGGGGGGGGGGGGCGGGGGGGTGGGGGGGGGGGGGGGGGGGGGGGGGGGGGGGGGGGGGGGGGGGGGGGGGGGGGGGGGGGGGGGGGGGGGGGGGGGCTAGGTTTCAGTTTCAAACTCTGCACGTACGTAGACGATGACGGCGATGAATCACCTGCAAGCAGGTAAGAGGCCCTCCCCGATCGCTCTTTTACCGGGCCATCGGTAACCGGCGTGATTGCCAAAGAGGGAGAATCAGAGTTCCCAGAGCGAAGGTCACGCGCGTGATTCGCCTACCCCCACTCAGCAGGGGTCTGATCGCGTCCTTCGATGCACGCGATTGAGTTCGAGATTGACAGTCATGTCAGCAGCTGCTGGAAATCTAAAAAGTTACCTATCTGTTGCACGTCAGATTTCTAGCGTGACGTATGACGGTCAAACTCGAATTCGATCGCGTGTATCGAAAGACGCGATCAGACCCCTCGAACGGGATGAATGCTTCGAATTTCGGGTGAAACTTGTGATTTGGAAAAAAATGAAAAAAGGCTACGCTCTGTATGGATCGACGGAGGAATTTGATCAATCAACTCGTTCCCGTCAACGCCAAACGAGAGAGATGGGGTGCGACACATATATGCATACAGGGGTATCCCAAATGCAGGACTACTGATAGAGCTTACGGAATGCGCACATACTGCAGAGTTCCCCCGCATGCAGATGGACGCGAGGAAGAAAAGAGAAGTCACCCCCTAACTCTAGCCAGAGGCTTGCCCACATCACAGGCCCTGGGATTATATCCTTTCGTGTCGGAGAGTTGGCCCGTATTATACACACGAGAGCTGAGATAGCTGCAGGGGGAAGGACGACGAGGACGATGATGATGATGATGAAATCCTGGTGGCTGGCTAGCCAAAGTTCTCATAACCCAGTGGCAGTTGCGGGTGTGTATCCAATAGTATGGCCGTGCTTATACGTGCTTATATGTGTGTGCATGTATTCTGTACCATCGTTCCTCGTATGCGGTGCCGAGGACCGGGGCCATTCATCGCCAGGGGTTGTGCCGCCTCTGGTACATAAGTAGAGGACCCTCGAGACTTTCGGCCCGCGTAATATCGCCCTCACGTCTGCGGATATACACATACTATGTACAAGTGCACATGTACCCATAGAGGCGCATGTGTGTATAAAAGTATATAGGTAGAGGATGATTGCGCGCTCCCTCGAGCGATAATTGCTTCCGTGATGGCCGTGTTTGCGCGCCTTTCGAAATTTCAGTCCCCATTGCTTCCCCATGTATAACATATTAGGTGCTCCCACGAAGTTCGTTATTACCTTAGGTTACCCGTTGGGTGGGTGTTTAATTTGCGGAAATCTCAATTCACGCATTTCAAGCGTAGCCTCGATTTCTTGCTTGGAATTACGGAAAATAATGTGCTGATCGTGTACAATAACTACTTGAGGTACCATACTACAACTAAAAAGCTCCCTACCTGAAATACTTTGGCACATCCTTGCAGCATTCGTATTCTTATTTTTGCATTCAGTTTTCCGCATACTCCCACTCGGTCAAATAAACCGGCATTTGAGAATGACAGAAGCGTTTTTGAAAAATTGGTCAAAGATGGCCCAAAACTTTTTTATGACTGAGGGTTCCAAGGGATCTTTTTTCAGTTTTTTCAAAGTTTCTAATAAGTTTTAAATCGATCTTGCTACAATTTGGTATGCATATTAAGGCTTATAAAACACATATAATGCCAAAATTTCAAGTCTTAATATTCAATCGAACGGAAGTCATGGAATTTCAAAAAAATGGCCCAAAACGCGGTTTTTCGCACCGATCGTGGCACGCAAAAAATCATTCGACCAGTTTTTTTGTTTTGAATTTTTTACTTTATATTACTTTTTTTTGTCAAATGCTTCGTTTTTCGGAAAACCGCACGAAAAAACTAATTTTGAAAAAATTTTGAAGTCGAGGTACGCAATTTTATATTAGTTTAGGCCATGAATCAGCTAACTCCGCCTAGTAATCTTATATTAAAGTGATCAGACTAAGCCCGTGTGGTTACTGATTGGTTTAAAACATTTCTGAAACATTTTTGAACACCAATCACAGCGCAGTACGCGTGCAAGTGCGAGTAAGAGAGAGAGAGAGAGAGTGTGGGTACAAAAAAAAAAGGAACACCAAAACAGTATATACAGATATAGTTGCAGCAACAACATGGCTGCGCTTAGTCTGATCACTAACTCTACCCGACTATGTTCTAAATTTATAGAATGAGTGGAGTCCTCCCGTGACATGCTACAGTAGCAATACATTGTATAAATTGTATTGCGAAATAGGTCAACTGTTTAAATCCCCACGAACTTACCTCGCAATTCGAAGCCTCATGACTTATCCATCGGTTGAAAGCAGATTTTTCAAATTTATTCCACTGATTCTTTGTCTTGTGTTAATTTCGACAGCTATAGACGGCGCGAAACTTAGCTTTCATGGAGAGAAAAACTATGAGCCAAACGCATAGGTGCATATGGAAAAAGTACACAGTGAGCGGGCACTAGCGTTCGCACTACTTACCGTTGAATGGATGCTCTGGCTGCCTAGACGCGATGAGTAGGGTAAGCTGCCTGTGCTGTATAGCCAAGGAAAAATTCCACAGAGGCATTGGCTTTTTTTCCATTGCCGTCATGCGATGTGACTTGTATAGGAGTAGGAGTTTCCTTCCGTTCTCTTCTATCTAGTGAATCTATAAGTCTTCTGAGTCTTCTCTATCTCTTTTGCATCTCGTACACTATACCTAGTATATACACTAATAGATCGTGCAGGGCGCGGGATTGAGGAGACACGTGTACGCTCTGATTTGCTGAAATGTTTCGACCCGAAAGAAAAGTTTTGAAAGCACATTCCAAGCAGCATTAAATCTTTATCATGCACAAGAGCATCATGAAATATTATGCTGCAGTCACATGGTGCAGGATAGAACATGCAGAATAGAATCGTCCCCATAAGCTGCCGTGTGAAGTCTCTCCTGCAGCGGAATAAATCTATTCTGCAGCGCAATAGACTTAACACGGCGGCTTATAGGGAAAATTATACCCTGCACGTTCTATCCTGCACCATGTGACTGCAGCCTTATGATTAAAAATACTAACAGAACAATTTTGTAATGTTAATTGTTCGGAAATTTGAATATTAAACTCACAAGAGGTTGTATCTGATTGATAGCTGTAACATCTGATTGATAGCTGTATTGGAAACAACGATTTGTAACATAATTCCTCAGTTGCCAATGTACTTCGGATATTTTTTCGGGCTCTGTCATTGCAAATAATATTATTCCACATGAATAATTATTGTACACTCATGATTTGTGAATCGAAAACTTTTATATCAATAAAATGTTTCTTATGACCGTTCAAAGTATCGTTACATTATTGATTCCAAACACGTATTAAAATATAATAAACAAATATTTTACCTTGTGGTGCATGTCTACCAAGGTAAACACCGATTTCATGAAGCATATGCCTCAAAATATAAAAAAAATGCCTAATTTAGGAAAAATAATTTTCAAAAGATTATATTAACGATGATACTGTATTAGTAGTTATTAGATTTTATATTAAGAAATTGTTATAATAATCTCATATTTTCTGTAGATCTTATATAAATTCAAATATAAATAAAATAAAGTTGAATCATGACTGTGTACTTTGTGTATGCATCATTCGATTGTTGTTGAATCTTTGACGATGAGAGTGTAAATTAATTATACATACGCTGTAAATGGTTAAATTTAGTTTTGTTTTTTACACGTCTGACGAAAGTACTGTTGTAACGACTAAATTGAAGATGGACATTTCTATAAGGCAGCAAATATAATGAAATAGGGGTTTTCTACCCATTGGATAACAAATTGATATTCTACAACAAAGTCGTAAATAAATGTTTGAGATCTCAAAAAAGCTTTTTACTATTTCTATTTATTTTTCCAAAGCCAGCAAGCTGCTTTACAAATCAAATAAAACTTGGAAAAATCTTTAAAAAATTACATTTTGTGCCCTCTGGCCGGAAAGCGCCACTTCTGCAGCCGCTGCGTGAGAGGAAGTTACTGCAGCATGCTTTCCGATGCCGTCGAGCACACAAATAGTATCAGATAGTATACGCACCACGGTCGGAAGTAAAGAAGCCACAGATCGTCCTTTCGCCAGGTACGTAATATACTGTATTTGCTATAACTTCTATAGGTTACATTTTGGGCCTATGAGCAGTCAAGAAAAGTAGTGGGTCCGAACGAGATGAAAACTTTTGTATTACGCATTTCTATTTATATCAATGTCCAAATCCAAATCGTAAATATATTGAAAAATTGTGGCACAATAATTTTTCGTGTATGTGTTATGATTGTACATTTTTCTCTGATGAAAAGTGTAGCAACCGTGCCTTTAGTGCAAAAGTATTTTTTTCATAAATTTAGCCACTTTTTAAAATTAGTAGAACGAGAAAATTCTTCGGGATGTATTGCTATCAAAAAGTTTTCTAATAATCCTAAGTTTCTTTAAAATCTACTACTAAAAAAAGTAAATGAAATAATCATTAAATGGTAAAATCATTATCTAGACACGCACATGTTAATGCATTGACAATCCTACGGAGTAAACGAATAATTATAGTCTAAAAATGTGACGCATCTACAACGCACATACAACGAGTTCCGCTTTAGTTTTACCCTAGCTCTGACCTCTTTTATAATCCACTTTAGCCAGCCTCTCCACGTTTAATAATCAACGCTTATTTCACCGCCTCTACCACATTACGAGTTTCTGTCTCCATCACTTTCACCTTGCCTCTTTAAGTACCGTCATCCCTGAGGTCTTATGATCCGTCTTGGCCTACTATATATAGTGTACTGACTCTCTTCAATCGAATCAGTGAAAAATCCACTAATTTCGTCGGTAAAGATAATTCACGACGCAAAAAGAGTGAAGATTCCACTGAATCTGTACAGTGTATTGTAATTGACTGCTGAATCAATGAAGTTTTACTAAAAAATCAGCTGTCCCGACGCTCTGATATTGGACGGTCGACCGACAGACGTTCCAGATCTCTGTCGAAGAAACAGTTGTGTTTGTGTCGAGTAAGATTATATTCGTAAAATTAGAATAAAAAGTAAAACTCTATGCTAAGGTATAATATGAATGCATTTGTAAAAACAATCAAACTTACCGAATAATAAAATTAAAATACGTGATGTTGATTAATTTTATAATCAATAATTGTAATGAGCGAGTAAAAACCTACATAACATTGAGCAAGACTATTAACTTTTTTCCTAGGGGTTAATTTCTTCCAATCTTGTATTTTATTGATGATACTTTTGAACAAGTGCTTCAGTCATTCAAGGAGTAATGTTGTGCTAAGAGTCAAAGAAACCATCCAAAGCGTATACATATTATTCGATCAAAAATTTCACATTTTTAATTTTGCTAAACATTTTGATTGTTTATTTCTGATTCGTGTAATTTGCACCGTTTTTTATTTATGATTAACGATTTGTGATTTCATGCCCTAATAACCAGTAATGCGCAAATGTTTGCCACAAAAACGTATTTTCGTACACAAAAATTCCTGTGGTAACTCCATCAAAAATCATTTGAGAAGTAAAACAAACTCTGAAAACTTGAAATCGATCAAAAAACCGAGAGGATTCCGATTTTTTAAATAATTTTGAATCAATTGAGAATATGCACTCATGCAATGATGCAAAATTTTGTGCAATCATTGGTTTTTAACTTAAAAAAGGACTCTGTTAATATTACAAATTTAGTACAGTGGTCGAGCGAGCCCAGTTAAAAATCACGCATTATCAGACTGAGCAATGGTATTATATCTTTACGTGTTCCATTTAATTTATTTATAATTTAAGACTGGTAGATTGCAGTGCTCCATTCGTTAAATCTTTTGTAGATTGAGACAAAAACATGGACAATGATTGGAAATAAACTTTGAGCGCAAATCACGTGCTTCGCTGAAAGTCGTCATCGACGCTTGGGGGGGTTGGCACGCAAAGCTCCGCTAGTATACATATGCATGCATACGTACACACACGTGTGACTACGCGCTCCCGACAGACCCGACTCCCGTTCGACAGCCGGCAGGGGACGAACAAAAGTAGAAACAAAAAACACGTTTACAACAGCTCTTCGGTGTTGTACGTACAATCGTCGCGAAACAACAAATCTCCCTCGGCGACTCCTGCAGTACACGCCGAAAGTTCGGCCGTGTCCCTTATAACGCGGAACACGCGCCGGACACACGCGCGTCCATCGACTATTATAGTTATACGCTCGCCCTCGGCGCGTCAGCCACCACCGACACTGCACACGTGATACGCAGAGGGGTCGTACGTACGTATCGTAAAAGTAACAGCGGGGGATAAAGCAGGACCGATAGCAGCAGCTGGCGACACGTCACGTGCACGGAGCAACGATCGGCCCGTGTGATACCGCCAGGTCGGATTAGGAATCAATTACAGAGCCCGGCCGGTGTAATTACCGATGCAGCGGCGGTGTATAGAGGGTGGCCGGTGCAGGAGGGGGGGGGGGGCGGGATCGGAAATGGGCCGCCGGGGGCCGCCCCCGTGCCGGCCCCCCCGCCGCCCCCCCCCCCCCCCCCCCACCCCGCGGGACGGAGGGATTAGAAAATCATAATGCCGGCAGCGTCGTGCAGCCCCGCGCGAATGCGTCCCGCCCGGTTGAATCGCACACACATGTGATTCGTCGCGTGATGTACATTGAGCATTGCACATTCGGCTGACGCTGTCGCATTTTCGTCCGATCCCCGTCACCCGCGGATCATCATCATCATTATCGCGCGATCGAATCTCATGCGCCCGTCGGTGGAAATGGTCTGCTGCTGAGCTGGCTGTTCGTATACCTTGGAACGCCGACGATGACGCGGAGGAGGATCGATCATACCTGTGCTTTTGACGTTTGCGAATATTTTGGCTTTTTTATCGTCCATCATGGTCAATTTTATCCGAGGACGTGAGCTCGCGAAATCGTTGCGTGGTATAGCACCCGAACGAGCCCCCGAAATTCAAATCAACCCTGTTATGCACCCTTCCTCTCACGGCGCGTCTGCCGCAACAATCAAGAACCCACACGGCCCCTAGCCGTTTGCCGTGACACCCCCCCCCCCCGCTCTGCCTCTCGTTACAGCTTACACGCGGCTAACCTCTGTACGTCCTGATTGGCACGCGGGGAGACTGTTTAAACGCGTCCCGGCAAGAGGGCGCACGATCGCACGCTACTCACCCTACCGGGGTTCCCCGATTCCTCCGGCGCGGAGAGCTCGTGATCGCCCGTGCTGCACGAGTACGCGGGGGGAGGTAAAAAGCTTCGGCGACGAACAGCTCGGGGACTGATCGAGGCACGACGAGAGCCGCTCCAAGTTTCGCTCGTCGGAGCGCTGAGATAACGGAGAAAACAAAATTGTTCCTCGTCGCACGCGATGCGCGGCAACGCGGACAGAACTACCCCCGGGGCCGCTGATTTTTCCACGACGACGGCCGAGCGCTCGATCGAAAAAGGACGATGATGAAAAGCCTTCTTCATTGCGATTTCGCGGTGAAACGAAATTCCCCCGGCTGAAGAGGGAGCGCGCGTTTCTTCTGCCGCGTTCCCAAAACAGCGCACGCCCGGGAGGGGCCCGAATCATCGGCTGTCAGTTATACGGAGCGTCCCCCCTCCCCCCCGTTGCAGCGAGTGGACGAGCTGTGCACAACGGCTGTAGCGTTCCCGGTGCGGGAACTTTATGAATAAAGCGAAGCGATGGGCGGGAATGAGCCAGACGAGGACGAGGCGCGCGCGCCTGCCGGCACCCGTCGGTGCGCTGTTATTTCCTCGTTTCTTTTTATTCCCTTCTCGCGACACGGTCGTGATTCCCAAGCCCGCGCGGCAATGAAGATCGCCGCGTTACCGGACGATTCGTTTTTTTTCACGACCTCGAGCAATGTACACTCTGCATCGACCTCGACGGTAAAAAGTTCATCCCTCCAGCTTTAATTTAGTCGTATAGCCTGCTTTTTTTTTTTTTTTTTTTTTTTTTTTTTCCTTTCTTTTTCCACCGCCCCCCCCCCGCCCTTTTTGCACGTACAGTGCCAACAGCCCGCAACGAGCCCACTGCGCGCCGTTGCGACCCGCAGCAGCGCGGTGCACACACGCTGCGTACGTGCATGTACATGCTGATGATGGCGATCCGCAGTGACGGAATAATCATCATCGCTGCCAGCGGCGCACGCGGATCCGGCCACGCGTGCATTATGTACCCACAATCTGTCGAGCGACTCTGTTAAAACGCAACGCTGGATCGATGATGGGGGGACCGGTCGGATATTTACGGACGGGCGGAGCGGCGTCCGCAAACTCGCGTCGGTGGGGTTCAGCGTCGCGTTTCTACGAGCCGATCGTCGAGCCCAACGGCGTATACGTTAAATGCGCGCGTCAAAATCGTGCCCTTGATTTTGTTTTTTCCCAGCGATTCTCTCGAACCGCGTCGATGATCGCGCGACGGGAGGGAAACACCGATAAACGCGCGCGCGGTTCGCGAGAAAAGCGGCGGCGGCGGCGGCGGCGGCGGCTTATCGGGGAAAATGACGCTGCCGCCGGTACGGCTCTCGCGCACGAGCCGCTTTCGCCCCATGGCTGTACAGCGTCGCCCATGTATTTCCCCGCGTCCGAGTAGTTATACGGCTCGCGGTGCTATCCTCCGCCGCGGATTACCGGGAAAAGTAATATCAGAGGGTGCGCCCCCCCCCCCCCCCCCCCCCGAAAAGTTTCCCCCCGCGCCCCCCCGCCCCCCGCGGCGACAATGTTTCCCGCGCTGCTCTCTTCTTCTCGGGGGGACACGGCGCGGCTCCGAATCCAGATAATTCGAAAGTTCGACGATGGAAAGTTTCGCGGCGGCGCCGCAGGTCGGTCCGACTACCACCGCCGCTACTATCCATCTCCGAGCGCCAACTTCTCGCTGTCCTGCTGCTGCTCTTCGAGTGTGCGCGCGCGCGCGCTCCTCCTCCTCTGACCGAGCGACACGCGCGAGGAGAGCATAATCCAAAGTTGAAGGGACGCCGCGCATCAATCTTTGCTCCCTTTTCTCCTTCTCCGCTGCTGTTGCTGCTTCTCCTGTCTCGCTGATGCTGTCGCGGCTTGGCGGGTGGAAGAGACTCGGGGGGCGGTAGCTGCAAACTGGCAAAGTATAGGAGCCACTGCGGTGCGCGTTGCGGATGATGATGATGAAAGTCGTGCGCGCGGGTTTTTCACGCGTACGTATATAACGAGCGAGGGATCGTCGAATGCGTGGGTCGTTTGTTTCAAAAATGACGATAGTCTGACTGTTGCCTGGTGAATTCTTCCCGAATAAAGTTTGGGGCAGCTGTACTAGTTTTATCGTCGTTCGGACGCTTCGCAGGAACTCTGGTTGTAAACTCTTTGTCAGCGCACACATTCGTACGATTACGAAGTAACAGCGTCGACAATTTTTAATTCACGCAGCTCGGCCCGTCTCTGTAGTGTACTACGTATCCACGTACCGTGTAATAATGTACACGGTCGCTGGAGAGAAATTGCATTATTCGTCGAACGAACGAAAAACCCGATTGCAACGCTGATGAAATTGAAGTCGTTTGTTGCGACCGAAAGACAGTATACCAGCAAACGGAACCCCAAAAAGTATTTTCCAAAAATAAAAGAAAAGAAAGATTTCGACGAACCCAAAGCCCGTCGAGTTCTTTTCCAAAGTCCGGGCCGAGAGGCGACGACGAAGAAGAAGGCGTGGCGAAGTAGCGGAGGGGGCGTGGGGCAGTGAAAAGCTCCCGGCCGCGACTAGACCTTGATTCATAGACGTAATTTTCGAAGGAGTCAGGTGAACCGGCCACGGAGGGTAGCAATCACAGAGCGCCAACCTGATGGGCACGGTATAGCCGGTCGGGGCCAATGCGACTTTCCGCTCTCTGTTTTCATCCCCTTCCCTTCCTCGCCAAGCCGTGGCTGCAGAGGCTCTACTTTGGTTCCTTACCCCGCCCTCCCTCGCCCCCGGAAAGTTTCGTCAGCTGCGGATGAACTCGTTACGGCCGAGTTTTTTTAATCAAGTTTGCCACCTTCCCACCAACGCTCTATTTTTAATCATACGTTCGAATCAATTTCACAGTAAATTACGATCGACTGGGGGGGGGGGGGGGGGGCGGGGGGGGCACGGGGGGGATTGTCACGGTTCGTGGATTAAAAAAAAACCATTGTTCCAAAGATTCTCGCTCGATAGCTGCACCACGGTGGAATGCTCCCGACCTACGTTCGGATCGCGTATAAATTCACGCGGGGCTTTTTTCACCCCCCAAGAAGCCCGAGAATTTATACGCGCCGAAAGCGCAGCAGCACTCAACGGGCAAAACCGGACGGAGGCAGAGAGCAGCGAGTCGCGGGGATCCCGAAGCGAGGATAAGTTTCGTCCCTCGATCGAAAAGAAACAAAAATCTTCCTCGGCACCGAACAGTCTCAACATGTGTACACGGGGTCCATACGGGGGAGACGCGCGCGCCCCGGTCCGTGTATATATACACGCACGGCGTGAGCGCGCTGCCGCAGGTGCAGCCATTTGCATTTAAAGCGGAAGCCGCGCGGCTGTCTCCCGAGGAGACGACGACGACGACACTGATGTATCCCCGTCCGTATCGGGGCCCGGGGATCCGGACTTATTTACGGCTCTTTCGAGCGGCTCCGCGCCGCCCGACGCGCAAAGGGAGAAATAACCGGCGCTCCTGATCGAAACTTTCGACGCGCGCGCTCGAGTATGCGGCAGTCTCTGCCCCCCCCCCCCCGCCCTGCTCACGATCGCGGGCTTTGAGCGGGAATTCCAATCGTCGTCGCTGGCTCCGGCGGCGGGCGGGGGCCGGTTTTTATTTTGACCGTCGGAAAAATTTCAATCCCGCGTTGTTTCGCTCTTGGAAGGGGGAACGGGTGAAAATAGTCGGGTGCGTTTCTCCATGCGTCCAAAGTTCGAATAGTTATTCGTAATAAAGATCCAGGATGCGGGTCGGACAATTTCGAGCTTTGAAAAAAAAAAAAAAAAAAAGGACACAGGAGCCCGTCAATCGTAGCCCGTAATTCGCAAGTCCGGCCGGGTGTCAGAGCCACAGATTGCAGGATTAGTTTTTCTTTTTTGCGCGTATAATGCACAATAAGCTCGGAACAGGAGAGCGCGAAAAGAGAGGGGGGAAAACCCAATCGGAGCCGAGTATCGGCGACCGCCGATGGCCCGCGGATGCGGGTCCGCTCCGGGACAATTACACGCCTCCGCGAGCAGGTTCGGGGGAGGGGGGGGGGGAGGTCC
>JAPYYV010023737.1:0-11958 GCA_030522625.1 Copidosoma aretas
ATTTTTTTATTTCACAGATACGATGATAAGACTTCCAGAAAAAATACAGCCGAGGACCTACTATTGTTGTAAACAATTATAATTTTGCATAAACTGTAAGAAAATTTAATAAAAACGCAGAAATACCTTATAAATAAAGAAGTACAGAAAAAATCATCTTGAAAATTGGTGCGCATCAGTTTTTGTGGTCCCTGATACGAATAAGGGGTTATTTTTTAGAAATTGAAAATGGCGGATCCAACCCTTTATTCGTGATCAGCGACCACAAAAACCCCTATAGAGCACTTTTTATCGAATAGTATGAGTGAAAAAATTTTTATGTGTGCCATTTGGGATCCGCCATTTTCAATTTCTAGAAAATAGCCCCTTTTTCGTGATCAGCGACCACAAAAACTGATGCGTACCAATTTTCAAGATGATTTTTTGTGTACTTTTTTATTTATAAGGTGTTTCTCCGTTTTTAAGAAATTTGTTTACAGTTTATGCAAAATTATAATTGTTTACAACAATAGTAGGTCCTCGGCTGTATTTTTTCTGGAAGTCTTATCATCGTATCTGTGAAATAAAAAAATTACGATTTTAAACAAAAAAAAGAGCAGAATCTCCCACTGTGCAACGTCAAAAGAGTTTAATAATATTAATTCAGTTTTAGGTAAGTATATTAATGAAAAAATTTTTAATTTTTGTTTGTCTTTTTTGCATGCTTGGGTAAGGTGTTTTAGTGAAGTTAAGGAAAGAGAATATTCAGAAAGGTGTTGAAACGAAGTTTGGTTTAATAGTTGCTAAGCCGAAACGGGATATGGAAGAATGAATGATGGAGACTCCGCTAGACGGTTTTTTGAAAATGCCACAACTTCTGCGACCATAAATGGAGTTGACTAAGATTTTATTATTTGATTCTACGTTATATAACAAGCCCTATCATCTATTCTTAATACAAATGTTACAAAATTCTATTAATATTCATTGCATGTAGGAAAAAAAGATTGTGCTACAATAATATAAAACTCGCTATTACCGATCATTCAGATGTCTGAAGATGCATAAGAATATGGTAAAAAATTATTTAAAAAATTTTGTGAAAACTTTGTGCGAAAATCTTTTCAAACTAAATTAATACAAGATTTCTTAAGATTCTTGGGAAAATCTGACCCGTACATATTTAGTCGTCGAATAGTAACCGCAAAATCTACTAAGACATGTGATAAGAAGTTTTTACTTTGCTACGACCTCTAAGTGTCGATATCACTGAAAACTTTTCACCAGACAACGATTGAAGCTCCGAGTGTTGTCATTAGAAGATACAGATATTTCTTAAATCCATACCAAATGCGATTTTCTTTCATAATCAATTTATAAAGAAATATATAATGTTTATTTGTATAATTATTCAATTTTGTATCTGGTTTTTAATTATATAAAAGGAAATAAGATTTAACAGCTGCAAACTTTTCCAAACTGCCATAGTAATTATGCAAAAAAATTCCTAAGTTCCCGCAAAATCAGATTTTTAAATTACAGAGAATTTTGAACTCAAGAAATTTTAGCTAAATGAAAATATTGCTCCAGCGATTGTGTACTTATATTAATTTTACAATATTATACAACGTTTTCTCCTTGAAAAGATTAAAAAATTGAAAATTTTTGCAGAGTTGTCCATGTATTGTGTCTGCTATTTAAAAAATTGCAATTTTAATATCGAATTCGTAATCAGTGACCTAACAAACCCTTAAGAAACACGTTTATATTTTTTACTCAATTTTTGACGTATTGGCTAGATTATGTCCGCCTGTCCGCCATTTAGGGTTCACAACTCTCACTGATAATGAATTCAATTTCAGCGACCCCAAAAATCCATGAGTAGAGAATTTTAAATCATTTACTACACTTATCGAATTATGACCAGTATCTTGGGATTCTACCGCACTGTACGCCTTACAATGGGACAAAACAATTTTTTTTTTCTATGAATAAAATATCCCCAAAACGGTTTAACCAATCCTTATAATTTTTTTTGGAGCTTTCAGCTTTCTCTAGACAGAATATAGGAGAACTGGTCCGAAGTTGAAATATGTCAGATAAGAGGGTGAAAATCACCTTTAAAGTCGACAAAATCAGCAAACATATACTTAAGGTGGCTCATGTGGATTGATATGAATAATTCGTAAGTCAACCATTTCATTTCAAAGAAAAAAATGTTGAAAAATTCGTTGATTAGCATTATTTCTTATGTAAATTCCTTTATTGGTCCTTATTACTTTGTAAATAAATAATTGTAATTGAACATGCAAGATTTTATTCTATGGTATTTTGCCTACAGAATAGATTTCCAACAAAAAAAAAAGGGTAAACGCCCGAAACAAAAAAAAAACTCACTTATAACAATATATTGTAAGTGTATGACAAATATTCAGTGTACTAGAGCACTAAGACATGAATTTCTTTTTACATCCTTATAATATTACAATTATTGAAGTCACTTCAAGTAATTAGTTATTATGTTTAGTATCATTTATATTGATATATTCAGTTTTACTTAGCGTTACCACCGGGGCCCTACGCTTGTTACGCACCAAACGGATAAGTTACCTTAAACTAAAATTTTTACTTACAATCATAAAAAATTATTGAAAATTCGTAGAAAAATTGCAAAAGTCTTCATCATATGTAAAAACATCAATATAGTTGTGCTTAGAAGGGTAAAAACTACCTTGAAATGAGCAGAAATTGAGGAAGTTAGGAAGTTTTTATAAATTTGTCACTAAAGTTTTTTAAAATCGTGTCTATTTTCCCTCGTTTAGGGGTAGTTTTAACCTTCTAAATATACATAAATTGATTGATCTATAAATGATAAAATACTTTTGCAAGTTCCTTATAAATTTTTAATGATTTTTTATGAATACAGGAAAACATTTTAGTTTTAAGAACATATTTGCCAATTTTAACATTTATATCAAACTTTGAAAATAAAAATGATCAATAGTAGCAGTCTATTGTATTCCGCTGCTAAGTTATTGGCAATCAGTCGGATGTTAAAGATAGAAAGAAAAGGTGATATCATTTTTTCTTCGATTTTTAGAGAATCATTCTACTGGTTTCATGTTGCAGCTTTATTTAGATTAGAGTACATAATTAATTGATTGCGAATACGTAAAAAATATTATAGACGGGCGGAACACCCCTAAAAATCGCTTACAAATAGGTATATGTGACCATACAATACTTGTCACTCGTTCCAGATATTCCTTATTTGGTCTGTAATTAAGCTAATTACTTTGCTCCCAAAAATATCCAAACTAATATATAACCTAATCCGCGCCCTTGCTTCAACAATGTTCTCCGTGGCCCTACTTCTAGCGCGGTAGTTCCTGTCCATTGCAGCACTGAAATTCCGAGAAATATTAGTCAACCAACTCTAATCGTTACTGAACGCGACAGATACATGCCTGCGAGCTAACGGCTCAACCTAAAGTCAATATTTAAAATGGTGCATTGTATTCTTCATACAAACCCTTTATTTTATTATGAGATAAGGATCAGCAATGCTACCAGTATCAAAGATAAACAGCTCATTTGTATGGCATGGTCTAGCAATCTATGAATCTTGGCAAATCAATCTGCAATGCGTCCATGCCTTCCAGCAGTCCCTCAAAGAATCGACTGACTTTTTCGACTCTTTTTCAAAGCAGGTTGATAACACAAGATGATCTAATAAGTCGCTAAGCCGAATATATCCAAGGTATTTATAACATGTTTTTGCGAAACTTCTAAGTCTCTGTACAATTACCCTGTATGTGAATGAAGATGAAAGGAAAAAAGTAATAAGGAAACTCTCTTTCGTTTTCTATTGCTCGAGGAGTTGAACCGCGGGAGAACAAAGCATGCGTGCGCTTACCGCGAGTGGACGAGATAGGACGCTGTGAACGAACCACTCTACTTGGTCAAGTTTGAGTACTATCATTGATATTTCGAATGACTAAAGACTCCTTAAGTTATTTACACAGCCCAGAAAAATGTGTGTAGTTAAAAAAATTTTTAATTCAGGTCTATAAGTATTATACATCTTTATTTGATCAAGCAGTGTAATTTCTGTTACAATCAAAAAATTTGAGGTAAAAAATATCTAAAATTAGAATCAGTAAGGTGTAGTTCTTGCACATAATAAAACCCAAGAGATGGAGCTGAGCATAATATAAATATTTATCAACGTTATTATTGGCTCAAACTTAAATTTTCAACATACCGAATCATTGATTTGAAAAGGAATCGATTGTAAAAGTTAAAGCATAGGTATATTGAAGTATATAGAGCAAAACAATTTTGTAATCTTGGATAAAAAAGCTTGAATATTTCTGCCAAAGGGATTCCATGAAAAAATAAATAGATATAGAGAATCTCTGGACTAAGAAAAAATAAGATGGATTACGTAATTACTTATTTCCAGAAGATTATTATTATGGAACTCGCGAAGACTTGCTAGTTAACTCACGTGCATCATGCTCGCTTCCGAGGACAGGACTGTAACCTCAAAGACCATGACTATTTCAAAAACCTTTTTTTATTCCAGACGCATATAATTACAGTCAAATTGTCATTGTAATCACGTATAAACATACTCATAAATGATTTTGATTTGGAAAACAATTGATTATTTAGAAATAATAGAAGACCTATACAGGATTTCGATCGGTAGGGTCCTAAGCGTCAGAAGAATCCAAAGTGCATAAAAGAATTTGTACTTTTTTATATCATTCTATTATAAACTTTGAGTTTGATGAAGCTGGCACACTAGATTAGCGAGACGTTGCTCTAAAAACTTAAAGGTAAATTATAATACATTCTAATATATAGAGCGCGGCTTCTACACTCAATTTTTCGAACAGAAATATTTTTGAGCGTATGTGTGCGTGCAATTACATTGCACCCACACATGCATACACACTGACTTCATACCAAGCAAGTTCAACCCTCATACAATTAAAATAAAAATGCCGATTGTCACCCGCTTATAATCTCTCCCTCGCGGTCATATACGCGTTATCAATGCAGGTGTTAGACGTGTTTGTATGCAGCTAAATTGCTAGTGCGCTACACTGACGAGTCCCAGCTAGCGGTCGAGGACTAAATAAATCCCATCCTTTTTCTTCTATCTTCAAAATTCCAAATATTTTCCTTTCCTACACTTCGCGCTCTTTAACGGAGGCACCAAGTATGCATTTCAACAGAAGGTTGAGCTTGCTTGGTATGATATCAATGCGTATGCATGTGTGGGTACACATATATATATATATATATGTATATATATATATATATACAGGATTAAAATAATTCTCTTCGAAACATCGAGTATAGAAGCCGTGGTCTATAAATTGAATATTGAATAATCGAACAAGTTGTAGTACAGGAGTTTGATAATACATCTTTTCCACCTTCTACCCCTGACTAATTCTAATTGGTTATTACCTAACTATGTAAGAATTTGATGAGCATACTTTGATAGAACCCCTGGTAAGAGTGAAAAAATATGAGAAAAATTGAAAAGAACTAATACAAAATTTTT
This sequence comes from Copidosoma aretas, assembly GCA_030522625.1. Lineage (NCBI taxonomy): Eukaryota > Metazoa > Arthropoda > Insecta > Hymenoptera > Encyrtidae > Copidosoma > Copidosoma aretas. The sequence continues at coordinate 5,561 of JAPYYV010023737.1, forward strand.
TCAACTAAATTGTGAGTGTACGTGATAGTAATCAGGTAGCGCGAAATTTAACTAACATTACTACGATCATATATTTTAGAGAAGCCTACAAATAAATGAATCAAAATTAAAAAAAAGTAGTTAATAAGAAACAAAAGTTAAAAATCATAAAAACATTTATAATTCAGGTTGAAATGCTATACATTTAATTCGGGAGAATTTCATGTAAGATGTAGGGTATAAGTTTTACATATCCCCTAGACAGTACATGATGGAGGTCAGCGGTCGATATCCCAACACTTAAGAGCATGCATGTGCTCTACAGTACCGGCTTACCTTGACTGCAGATTTTCATTTTACATGCTGAAAATACATCCAAATGAATTTTCCTCTAGATATCACTGTATTTATTGAAGGGCACTCTGGTCCTTTTGTCGAGAAATTCAATAATTATCAATAGCTCTTTTAAGGTCAAGAATTTACGGAAAATCAATCATGTATATAGGTAAAAATGCAGAGTTAACGAAACAGCAGTCAGACTAGCTGATCGCTCAGGCGTCTGCCTATATACCTATATACATCGTTTTTCTGTAACTTTTTTACCTAAAAAGTGCTATCGCTAAGTATCGAATTTCTCGAGCGCCCTTCGTTTTAGAACAAATAAAGCGATACCTTAAGGGTAAATCCAATTGGATGTGTTTTCAGGGTGTTAAATGAAAATCTGCAATAGATGTACGCCGGTATTGTAGAGCATATGCATGCCCTTGAACAAGTTGCATTATAATTAAACTAAACTAGCTACAGGATCATTCAAATATTTTAAGTATACTATCGCAGGTTTATTACACATTACAAGAATATTGTAATCTGTATTCAATTTACCATCTGTAACTATAACAAAGTTGACAGCCATGTATGGTGACTATATACGAACATAATAAAATCAAAAAACATAATGAGTACCTAAATATCAAATAAATACTTGAAAATTCTCCTATTAAAAAGTAGGTTGAAATAATTTTGTTCGTCATATTCATATTTACGAGAAGAGCAAGTATATTCATAATTCCGAGAGTAAACACTTTTAACTGGCTTACTGGCCTGCTGTTTTTGGGCAATATTTATAAAATTCAATTCATGTATTATATTTTTGATGCTATTGTAGATACGGTGATCGAATTACAGTATGTGATCATCGAATTGGACATTTGATATCAAAATTGTTTACACTATCGGAATTAACTTGCTGAATTTTAATGTTATGATTCACAACCTTAGCTAAGCAAACCGTTTTTTTATTTCCCCTTAGGTGGTCACCAAAGTATAAAATAAGATTTTCGTGTACATTAAAATAATCAATAGTAAATATGACCTACTTAGAAATCACAGTTTAGCATAATAAATAAGGAATAATAATTATGACTTAAGATGGAAGATACTCACTAGAGCAGCTGTGATACTTTTTCCCGATATAACTTCATCTACTTCTAATCGACCTCGAATAGCTGCAGCTGCCTTTTTTTCTTTATATGAGACATCACTAGATTGTAGTGTTCGCATTCCTGTTACATTTGATACAGCTTTTTCAGAGCTAAAACTTCCAGTAACAAGCTAAAAGTATGAAATCGATAAAAAATTATTCTTTATTATACTATGTTTCGTTGCGATCTATGTATCTTATATATTGTAGATATAAATATATGATATAAGGTTTCTGGATCGTAGATAAAAATAATTGTTACAAACGTATTAAAAACCGCTGCCAATAAATTAGCACAAAGCTTCCTCAAAAACATTCTCCTGCAATTATTCAACTTAAAAAAAAAAAAAAAATACTAGAATAATTTGAAATTTGAAAAGAAGCTATTTTCATGCTCTATGATGTGGAATTATTTCGAAAATAAGATTATGATTTCTACCAAGAATCAAGAAAAAAATTTTTTAGATTTTCTTCCATAAAAAAACGACATAAATTATAAAATAAAGTTTATTTATTTTAAAATGAAGCTGTTTTAATACTGGATGAGATAAAGCAATCGATTTTGAACTTTTTTACCCAAAAAGTATCAAGAAAAAACTTTTTAGACATAAAAAATATCGTTATAACAACCTTAATATGGCATGAAACTTGACATGTTTTTTATATGAATATAAGGATATATAAACAAATATTTTAAACCCTGAATCATCGAAATCACTCGAAACGTTTCCAAGATATGAGTAATTTTCCACAAAAATCTCAGTATTTCTTTAATAAAAACTAAACATAATATTTTAATGACAAAGAAATTTCTGTAAAAAAAAGGAAAATTGATGAATTTTAGAAAGTAATTCGATCAAATTTTATTGTCTACTATTTTGTTAAAATCATTTGATTTTTAATAAACGGACTATTTTTATTCGTTTCATAAATAAGTCTTATTTTCATCCTATTTCAAAACATATGAAGTTATAGTATACATAGATAAATTTGTGGCAACTATTTCAAAACATATGAAGTTATAGTATACATAGATAAATTTGTGGCATATACTTGATGATAATAAATTTTAATGCAGGAAGATGGTATGGTAAACTATTTTTAAGCTTTACAGGATTATCACTAATTTTTCGAACGATGTGCATATATGTGTAGTACACCTTAAACATGCATACGTCAATATAACAGCACAAGTATGATTTTGCTACTAGCCTAAATGCATACTTGGCGAATTGATCTTAACGGTATAGGAAAAGGAAGGAATTCAAACGAAAAAGTAAGGGAAACGAGCTCGTTTCGTTCTCGACCACTAGCTGAACTCAAAATTTATCTGTGTATAAATATAAGTCCATCTCTCCTATATTTCGACACATTGTATCAATCTCGCCATCGCATATTATATGAGCGCATCAGAGCGAGTATCAGTCGTGTTCATCTACGGCTAAGATCACTGGCACGCCGTACTGATGAGTTCAGCTACTGGTCGGGAACAAAACGAGTTCGATTCCATTACTTTTTCCCTTGAATTCCTTCCTTTTCCTATACCGTTAAGATCAATTCGCCAAGTATGCATTTAGGCTCGTAGCAAAATCATACTTGTGCTGTTATATTGACGTATGCATTTTTAAGGTGCAGTACACATATATGCATATCGTACAAAAAATTAGTGATAATCCTGTAAAGCTTAAAAATAGTTTTACTATACCATCTTCCTACATTATTATATTATTGTTATAACCTAAACTGTATGGCAAACATGTAATTTTTTGAAAACATTTCAAAATAAACATAAAAAAATATGCTGTCGCTAAAACTGTATGAAATTATATGAAGCTATTCAATTATCTATGGAATATAACTATTGATGAAATAAAATTTAAATTTTTTTACTCCAAATCAGCAAGAACCGTTGTTTAGCACTAAAAATTGATATAGCAACTTTAATGGGGTATATAACGTCAAATCTTTTTGTGAACCTATAAAAGGCTATAAAAAGAAACATTTTAAGCCCTAGATGAATAATATCATTCGGAGGGTTTTTAAGGTATGACTGATTAAAAAAAAAAATTGTAGATTTTCTAAAATAAAAAACCAGACACCGTAAAAATTTTTTTTTAGTTTATAATGATGCTGTTTTGATGCTTAATGAGATACAACTATTGAAGCAATTAGATTTTGAATTTTTTCACCCTAAAAGTAGCAAAAAACCACTTTTTTGACATAAAAAGTCGTTATAACAACCTTAATAAGGTATGAAACTTCAATTTTTTTTGGGAATTATTAAAAGGATATAAAACCAAATACTTTAAGCCTTAAATAATCGGAATCACTTAAAAGGTTTCTAAGTTATGACTGATTTTTTACGAAAATCTCAGTATTTCGTTAATAAGAACACTGCAAAATATTTTATCAAAATGATTTAAAAATGTAAAATAGAGTTATTTTGAAGCTCTATCGAATATTACCATTTAGAAATTCAAATTTAATTTTTTTAATCCTTATCGAAGTAAAAAAAACCTGTTTTTTGACCATAAAAGTCGTTATAAAAACCTTAATAAAGTATAAAACTTAAATTTTTTTTCTGAACCACCATAAGGAGGTGCAAACAGAAATTTTAAGCCCCAAATCATTCAAATCGACCGTTGGATTCCTAAGATATGACTGATTACATACACAGACACACACAGACACACACACACGCAGACAGACTTTTTCTAAAAATGGAATTTTCTCATTGTAGACACTATATAAAACATTTCTAACGTATTTCTAGAAAAAAAATTTTTTTTTCTGATACAAAGCTTCCTCTATGAGGAAGCAAAATCAAGCTTTGAAGCATTGAATCAGCAAGTTTAAAGTAACTTCCAGACAAAAGAGGGTAAGTATCTTTCGTAGCTTCATATAAATTGCGTCTCATAGAAACTCATTACTAACAGTGGTTGATACATACACCTATCATCAGTACTTCCAATATTTTACTACATAACATATATTTAACAGTATCAGATCATCAGTACACAAATGAGAAAGTAGTCTCAAGGGGGATACCAATGTAAGCAGAATGTTGTAGATATCGAGGACAGAATCTTTTACAAGATTTTATTTTTTTTGCATAAAATATGAGAGTACAACAACCGTTATGTCTTAAAAGATTTTGTTGTAGAAAAGACATGGTTTGTTACGAAATGGAAGACAGAAACCTAATTTAACTTTTGTTCATCCTGAAATATCTTCAGAATTCAGCCTCTAATCAAGTTACACATTACTTATAGAATACACTCGTGAGACAATTTTAAACAAAAATACGCTATGATAATACTTTCAAAATCGTTAAGGAGGTTCTATACTAGCAGTTAAGGATTGTCAGAAAAAAAAAATCTTTTTATTAAATGATATGCAATGAATGATATGAATGATCGATACTGTCACATGGATACTGTACATTAGATTTTTGTTTTTTATTTCTTACTTAGGTATACATCAATTGATCAATCAATCACGTACATGAAAACAAACACTCTGTGTCGTCAAAAATTTTAAATATCGTCCAGTTTATATCAACCAAATATGTTTTTTTTTTACAACTGGATAGAAAGGAACTTACTTGCATCGTATTACTGGATAAGTTGTATTCACTGATAAAAATATATGCGTTTATAAAAATAAAAAAAATTTGTAGAATTAAATGCATGTTTTTAATTAATGTCATTTCTACAGCAAATTAAAGATGGAAAATTTATGATGAAAATAACTGTGACATTTAATTTTATAAAATACGTGGTATTCAAAAATCATGCGATTTTTTCGGGAACTTTGTGCTTTTTAAACATGAATCGAAAAGCACATGGTTGGACCGCGTGATTTTTTGAACAGTGTTATGATGCGGTGAACAATATCTCCTAAAAAGTCACTATGAGCTTTATTAGGTTTGCCTTACTACATTAAATCCGTTTCAATAACTGATTCATAATTATTGTTAATTCAGGGTTGTAAATATAGAACAGTGGTAATGTAAGATGAACATAAGTACTACTTAGTACATTACCCACAAACTATCGATCATTATTACATATTAAAAACTTCGTGAGTAGCTTTATTTTGACGAGCCGACAAAGTAATTCCGACAGTGATCGAGTCCACCACCATTAACATGCCAATTCAATCAGGTACCGATTACTGATGATCTTATGGCTGGTTTTTGAGACATTTTTTATTAAATCTGTACATGATCTGCTGATTATGATGTCCAAATAATTTAATGTGACATTTATCTACTCTCTAAAGTTAAATCAGTAAAATATAACTTATAATAAGTAACTATTGACTTATTGGGTTAGTCAGATGTCTTGTGTTGTCAATCAGTAACTATGCACTTATTTAAACAGTAAAAAAATGTTTTTTTTTTGATAAGTGAATACTGACTGATTGTATTAGTCAATATTCACTTATAAAACAGTAAAAAAACAAAATTTTTTTTTTAAATATATTTTTCTCCCTACCTTGGTCGAAAATTCGAGTTTCGTCCCTATGTACCTGCGGCGAAACTCGGTGTTTCTTCCCTATCTGCGCGCCATCTCGTCAGCCGGGAGGAAAAAAATTACAACTCCCTCTGTCTGCTCTCTCGGCTATCGATCGTCGGCGGCTCGGCCTCTCTTTTCCTCTTGCATATATATGTATACTACGTGTTCATAACCTACATACATTGTTGTCATTTTCGGAACGCTCGTCAGTTGTAAAAATCATTATTACATTAAACATTGCGATGTCTAATAAATTCCAATTATTTTTTACCCCATCACAGTAAAATGGAGATAATGATTCGTGATTTTGAGAGAAAAGCGCAGTCTGTGATAAGTAAAAAAAATAATATCCTCAACATCTGTTAATCACGATAACTTAGTTTATTAATTGTTTCTGCCATCAAAGGGTGACAACGTAG
>JAPYYV010023742.1:0-10330 GCA_030522625.1 Copidosoma aretas
CCCCCCCCTCTTCTCTCGCTCGTCGCGCCCGGAATTCCAACCGCGACAGAAGGCCTCTTCGCCCGCGGAAGCTTATAATTTGTATGGAGTGCGAGCGCGCGCGCGCGTGGAGGTTTTTTTTCGCCGCAACATTGTACACGTATGCGAGCTCGGCTCGGATAATTAACAATCCTTTGAACTTCGCTTTTTAGCTTTTTTTTCGGGCTTTTATGCTTATCTTGTGGGCGCGTCAATGCGCGCGTTTCGGGATTGCGGAATTTTTCCGGAACACTGTTTTTCACGCGAAAAGCTTTTTTTCGCACAGTCATCGGTGGAGTGAATCGTGGGTTGATGCGAGGAAAAAGTTGTTACAGGCACGCGCGCGATGCACGGGATAAAAATCCCGGTTTTTAAAAGAGTTTTTGAAGTGTTTTTTTTTTCCCCCACCTCGCAGGGCTCGCAATTTTACATGCGCATATAAACTTTCGTTGTTTTTCTATTATCGATGAATATTATCTTTTTACGAATCCAAACCCCCATCAATTTTGTATCTTCGCGAAATACGCGACGCACGTTTACGTCACGATAAAGAGGAAATCAACGATGATAATGCATCTGCACGAGGCGCAAGGAGTAGCGCGTTAAAAAAGATCGATCGACCGACTCGTGCAGTAGATATACAGAAGCTTCGCGTGCACTTGTGTACGGGCTGCATTGTGTTGCGGAGCGGCCGTTCGTCGGCATGTCAGTGTCGACTCGTGCTTGAAAATTCAATCCAAGCTGCACTTTCAGTGACTTTTCTAATTTCGCATTAATCACGGCTGTCGCGGGCCCGCCGCTCTGATACAAATCACAAAAGAGCTATATATATATGTGTGTATACGTAGACGAGTACTCGACGCCAGGTTTCTCGGGGAGCTTGGATTTACGTCGCAGAATGGCTCGATCAACATCGATGCCGCGCACAAAGATTTTTCAAATATTTGAAAAGCTCGGTAGAGGTACGATATTTAAAACCTCTATTGCATGTACCAGACTTCCTTGAGTTTGCACTTCTCTGTAGATTTTTGTCTTCCTTTTACCCAATAATTCATTCCGATCGGGAAGTCGGCCGAAATATGAAAGGAGTGAAAGGGAATGTCAAAGGGCAAAAGGTGAATAGAGGGGCAATATTCGATGAAAATGCTTTTTGCGTCGCGTCGAGTCGAAAAAAGCTTTAAATCTGAATTTGAAAAAGAGCGTTCCAATAATGTGAAAAGGTGACAGGAGAAAAGCCGAGGGTGAGAGTGGAACAAAGTATGACGGGAAATCAGGAGGGTTGGGTTCAGAGGGAAAAACAACTTCAAGTGCGACGCGACGGTATATATACTTGCGGTATAAACCCGAGTATATGGGTATCATGTATGAATGCGCAATATATTACACGTTACGGTCAAAGTTTGTTTGTGCATTTTTTATTATGATGCGCATATCATATTTTTTATAATATGCACAAAGTTTGCTGTACACACAGCCGGTGAAAGCGTGCAAAATGAATATTTGTTTATCGCAGACTTAAAATAATGACTATAAAAGTGGATTATAAATAATGTTTTACCGTACACGTTATATATACGCATGATTGATATAAACGGGGTGGTATACTGATTATGGTATATTTTGTAACAAGGGCTGCTTCCGCTTTTATCAATCATACGTCTACAACGCGGAATAAGTTATTACCATCCACTTTTCGGTTCATTGATCAAATGCCATATTTGTAATTTATTTATACTTTATTTAACATATACTCACCTGCACGACTATATCTATGTACGCATTTAAAACTGAGAACGAACAATTAGCAAAGCAGCCAGGAGATTTCCTTTGATGACGATCGAAGGGCCCCTCTCCCCCTTTTATCCTGCAAGATTCTCTTCTCTGCAACGATACGCAAGTATCACACTTGCACACACTATTTAGCGTACAAAGTTTCTATTTCTCGGTTTGGCGAGCGCGTCCGCGCAGTCTTTGTTTACGTGTACATACGTGTATAAACCGCAAATCGGCCATTCAATGCAAATCACTTACGATAGATAGGTATGAATACATGCATGCGCGCTTGCTTCTCGTTCTTTTGTTCGTGTCAATTTTTTTTACCCCCCCCCCCCCCCCTCTACTGCACCAGCTGTCTTCGGAAGTACTCGAGCGGTTACACAATACTACATTTTTCATCCGATAAGACTGTGTACGTATATAAATATCCACGTTCTTGCTTGCCCAATCGTATACACGTAGTACATGCACGCGTGCAATCACGGAAAAAGGCACTTGTCCCGTTCGAATCAATAATAATTACGCTCACCTCGTGCAATTGATCTGTATAAAGGGGTGGGCTCGGACTCGATAGCGCTTGGAAAAAAACTCGGGTGGTCACGAGAGCTCATCCGGGCGAGTGAGTATCATAGCGGGCCCGACGGATTCATCAGTGCCACTACTCTATAGGCCTCCTCTATATGCATTCCCCGAAGCTCTGCTGATGGCTAACTGAGGGCGATTATATAGCTTGCATGTGTACCTGCCGCTCTCGTTGCTTCGTTCCCCAACGCGTCGTCGTGATCGTTACTACTTTGCCGTTGTCCGACTTTTTTGGCTCGGGTTGGCTGTTTTTATGGCCCCTTTTTCGTGAGTACAGTCGGAGATTATGACGTGCAAAGCGACGAGCCAATGATTCATCTACGCGAGGCTAATGGTGTATTAGGAATATTAGGATGTGTATACAAGAATGGCAAGTACCATATTAATACTTATATCTACTTTTTTCCGTTTGCCTTCCATCCCTTGTTGATCCTAATACCTTTACATTTTGCATACACTCTTGGTTATATTTTCTCGTCCTCCTTTCTGTTTGTTCAGATGATTTATCATGTACATGGGAGATGACACAAAAACTCGAGTTTACTTCATCCATCGAAATTAGATTTTCAAAATTTAGTATTTAGAATTTTTTTATTATTTTTTCTATGCTATGTGAGATCCAAACTAGCTGTAAAATTTTGGGCCCGGCTCAATCGTCATTTTAAGAACACACATGTTGATTTAAATAGCATTTTTTTTAAACATTTAAGACGGTCATTACCGTAATTGGAGTATTTTCACAATTATTCTACAACCCCAAATGGAAGTTTTGCAGTGAAATTTAGTTTGATGCCTATGCAAACCAGACGCCTTCGTACACTATAGTCACCAAATTGATCATTTAAAATATCTCCGAGATTAGGGGCATTACGGTAATTACCGCTTATTTTACCGGTACAAACTGTCTATATTCACGATGACAATAAAACTGGGCGTATTAGAATTTCTAGTTAAAAAAAATTGCTCAATATGCTTGTTCGCTCCACTATACAAAATTATCAAACCCAAATCTCAAAGAATGGACCACTTAGCCCAACTGAATCATCTTTCTAGCACAATTCAAAAGTGTCAAAACTAGGATTCACAATTCTAACTCTTTGTTCACTCACAAAAAATTTTTTTATCGTCCTAAACTACTAAAAAGGATGCTAGACGATTGAGATTTTTGAAAAATACAGCTTTCAAACATTACAAAGTTAACGCATGGGCAGTATAAGCCGCTTTAAATTAAAATTTTTTTAATATTTCGCGTTACAGTAATGATATATAGGCCTGTTTTTTTCCATCTTACGGCCACAGCAAAAATTTATTCGACTTGATTTTTAAAGAGCTATATAGAGAACATTATTTTATACTGTTTACAAAAAGTTTTGACACATAGTAAAATGCGTTGTTTAAATGCGTTGTTCATAAACATAGACTTCATGAAATATCGCAGTTTTTGTGGAATGACCCATATACATTATTATAAACTACTCTATTTAAGTTTTAAGTGTAAGATAAGTCTACTCACGAAACATAATCTCCTTATTTCTTACTCTGTTGTTGATCGCGTACTGCTCAGTAGATAATATGTGTTCACTCGACGAATGACTAGATCACACTGTTAACAAAGCATCAGTTAAGCCGCGCAGCTCCTTGCGCAGTATAGAGTGCGCACCTCAGCTCAGTCACTGACCACTGACTCACTCAGCTGACTAAACTCACAGTGGGATCTTGTAATCCATCGAGTGAACACGTATATTCTACTGAGCAGTGAGCGATCAACATCAGAGTAAGGAATAAGGAGATTATTGTTCGTGAGTATAGACTTATGTTACACTTGAAACTTGAATAGAACAATTTTCAACAACGTAAACGTATATAATGTAATGATATCATGTAATAACAAGTAACTCAATTCACACAATAATAATAATAATAATAATAATAATAATAATAATAATGATAATCCATGCATAGTAAATTCAGTAATTTTACTACAAAATATATACAGTAGTCATTTCACAAAAAATGGGATACTTTGGTGTGTGTGAAATAAGATTTTCAAAATTTTGTGTAGGTTTTTTTAATTATTTTTTCCAAGTTATTAGAGATCCAAACTAGCTGAAAACTTATAGGCCCTGCTCTATTTTCATTCCTAGAGAACACATGTCAATTCAAAAGGGATTTTTAAAAAACTTTAAAAAAGGATTAATGGTGCTTAAATCGTACTTTTATGCACACCAGACGCCTTCGTACACTATAGTCGCCAATTGATAGTCAAAAACTCCTATACAAGTTTAGGGGCATTACGGTAATGACCGCTTATTTTACTCAGCAGAACTATACATATATGAAATATTTATACCTATACCTATCATTTTTGGTTACCAATCGAATGCTGCTGATGCAATGAAGAGGCTCTCGATGAATTAGGCGCTGGAAAAATTCGCATTTGTTTTACAGATGTACAAAAATAGTTTTGTCAATATTTTTCAATACAATTTTACAGTCAACATGAAATAATTTCTTCGTTGCGCAGTTGAGAGGTCGAAATTTCGGCATGTACATACATAAATATAGGTATACGAATACACTGTGCATGGTAAACAGTGCTCAATTGCCCTTTGCAGAGCCGAAGCTGTAGAATTGTTTTACTCTCTCGCAGCTGCAAGCCGTTAAGGTTTATGAGGCGTGTAGCTGTTGCCGTTGCTGTAATTGTACTTATTTGCAGCGTCCGCACTTGCGAAAATAGGAGCTGTATACGTGTGTATTGTATACCTGCCCAACAGTTGCAATTTAATCGCGTTTAAAGTGAGGGGCGCTTGAAACGCGCCACGAAAGAGTTAATTATTGGCGGAAAAGAAAATATTCATGAAGTATTGGTATTTTTCGCGATGCACGCAATTTATTCAAGCACTGCTCTCAATCTTTCTGCTTTCAACTTTAATTTAAATAATTTGTTCACAAGCTATATTTACCAATTCGATGCTGCGTCAGTACGATTCACCCGAATCGATGAAATAATAATCAAATAAGCACCGGAACTGGAGTCACTGCGTTTAATCTCCTGCCAATAAGTCATGCCGCTGACTCGGATTTACGGCTATTAGCTTTCTTGCGTTCTCTGGTGAGTAAATCGTACTCTCCTTACCCCGATCTTTCTTCCCGAAGTCCCGCTATGGCTGCAGTCGAACTCGCCTCATTTAAATTTCTATTTTTTTCCGAGCTGATTACAGCCGTACTGCCGATTCACAATGACGAGAATCAACCCTGAAAATCCGCGAACAACGACGATTTCATCCCAAACGTCGCGTCGTCAATGATGCAGGGTGAGAGAGAAGAAGAAGAAAATAACTTGGTCGACGACGACAACGACTTCTGTCGCAAGTATTTTATCGGGCAATCGATTACTCACACGGGTATAGTCATTAGTCCGAGTATTAGTACACATCTCGGAATTACTGTAGGGCGATTTAAAATTAGCGTTTCGTTTGAGATAAAAAAAAAAAAAACAAAAAATTGTGTCTTTTATGTCAATCGGAACACCGAATTCGCGTGCCCGCGGACATTGGACGAAATAAAACAGCTCCATACAGCGTCCATACTCGACAGGCGCGCGCGCGCCTCCCATGCGTGGATAAAATTAGGGTCGAGTATATAGACACCCCTCGGTAGTTTCCTGCAGATTTTTTGAATCGAGCCTCACGTGCCGTCCCGCAAAAGCTCGCCCGCGGCTGCACCGTGGCGGTATACAGACGAAATAGCCCCGAACGTATTACTGTTTCGTACGCCTCGCGATGGTGATGGAGAAAATTCCGCGGGCAGAAGGGGGCGGCGGGGACGAAGCTTGGAGGGCGAAAGATCGCACGTGTACGCATGTGATAGGGCCGATCGAGCGAGGGGGCGAGTCGAGAGGGGAGGAAGATGGCTCCGGGGCGGCCGAGCGCTTTCGCGAAAACTTTTAACCGCTCGCGCGTCCGCCGACGGATGAGGCCACCGACAAATTGAAAGGCAAACTCGCGAAGTTTGCGCTCGCGGCGAGCAGCCGTGTAGGCCCGGAAACGGGGGCGGGAGGGGGTGGAGGTAGTACAAAAGTGATGCGTCAACATTTGTCGTCCCCCCCCCACCCCCGCCCGCGTAGCTGCAGTCACACAGGTACAGCTGCGCGAGCCTCCAAAAAAACTGACCCCCTCGGTTTTTAGTTCTCGCATGACCTCGCGCGTACGTATTCGCACCCCGCTTTTTCTTCTTTTTTTTGGTTCCGCGCGTCCGATGGCCAAATTCTTTTTTTTTTGGCCCCGTCCGAAAATTCAATTCCGTCCGGAAGCAGCTTTCGGCGCGATAGTTTGCTCTCCGGCGAGATAGAGGGCTTTCTTTTCGTGCTCTCGAACCAATATTTTTAGCCGGCCGGGGCCGACGGACTGGCTCGCTGATGCAGGACATGACTCATGAGTGGACCGCGCGGGGCTGAGATTGCCCATAGGCTTTTTTTCCATGCTCCCTCGGTGGCGCGCTTTGGTGGTTGGAACGAGCTCTGCCGGGACGCAGGGGTTGCGGGAAACCGTATCACGTTGCATCTTTTTTTTCTTTTTACATTTTACATCTCATAATAGTCCGTCTGCACATGTATACTTTCCAGATCTCGATTTTCGCACTTTGACCCTGCGTTGCTCGATGTACAGGCCAATAAGCAGGTATGTGTACGAACGATACGTTGCGACAAAGTTGGCGAAAAGCATATCTCCCGCTCGCTCCTTTCCTCGGTGCGATCGATCCGGAGAGTAATTGAAACGAGGATCTATGCTCGATCGTTAGGAACAAAGGCCCTTTCTTCGGATTCTCGGAAGAACAATGAGTCGAAGGTGTAACGAGGATGATGTATGTTTATTCAAGACCCTGTGGATGTATATGTGCAGTTGATACGTATAAACTATTCATTTATCCTCGTACTTTCAGCACGCACGCGCGAGTACAGCTTGTGGTTACCGGTTATATCGAGTTATATTAGAAATTGTGCCTAATCGACACTAGTTGGATACTCACAATCGTGCCATATACCCGTATTCGTGTAAACGAGATTCAACGTGAACTTGAAAAACTGAACAATATCGCCATCAGATTCAACAACAAAACACTCGCGTTCGCGTGTCCCTACATTATGTTACAGGCTACAACGAATCGCGCCGTATATGAAAGGAAGGTCGAACCGAAAGGAGTAAGAAGAGCGATCCCATCGCCGAGCGATGTACTTGGCGACTTATTTTCGACAATCGTACACAGTCCGAGAGGCGATGCGCGGAGCTGACTCGCGGAAACAAAGCGCCATCACCGTGATTTATCACTAATGTACACATCCGTGCCGCACTGGCGCGCGATGGCGTCATAGAGTATATACGATACCCATCCTCGTCGGGCGATACAAGGTGATGGATGCCAACGGTATGTATAATAATAATCTCTGCTTTTCGTCCCTGTTGGGAGACAATGCGGCTCTTTACCATCTCTTTCCCCCTGTACCGACGATACACAGCGTGCGTGACTATGTAACACAGTGTACAAGAGATTTCTCGGATGATTTTTACGGGTGTTTTGCACAATAAGTGTCGTAAAATCTAATCCGCCAAATCAACGACCAAAAAAGTGCATCGGAGGCACATTCGGAGGAAGTATGAGGATGTTTCATGTGCAAGCTCTACCGCTAAGGTGGCAGCACACCCAAACAGCCCTGTCATGGCCGCCACGTGCGTTTAGTACAACTATATAATACGTCAGTGGTGTATATAAATCATTACCGACGTATATAGTTGTACTAAACGCACGCGTCGGCCATGACAGGGCTGTTTGGGTGTGCTGCCACCATAGCGGTAGAGCTTGCACATGAAACATCCTCACAGTAGGTACGTATAGCTTGGCCTTTTCGCCAGTCATCCTCCTCTTACTCGGGCACCCATCTCATACACAATCCATCCGCCATGGATATTATATCATGTGTGCAATCATGTTTTCAACGCTGCGCGCCTGCCGATGTTTCGACGGATCCGATCCCCGAGCCGAGCATGGGAAAAAAATCCTATCCCTGCCGGGTACTCCCATTTGCACCAGCATATTGACAACAGCGAGGGACTGTCGGCGATTTCGATCATTCCCTCGTCCGGCATCAACAACGGCCCGATCATGAGCTCACCGGCGCTACCTCCATCGGGACGCTGGCTGAGAAACAAATCAGCCCGGGGAGGCAGCAGGGGCGGACGCGAGCAAGGTCGCCGGACGGGGAGAGGCCGGACGATTACTCCGGTTCGCGGGCGCGCGCGCGCTAATGCGGGGGGAACAACGAAGGTGGCGCTAGCCGAGCGTGCAGCCGTTTAACGGCCCGAATCGCGGAAGGGCCCCCCCCCCCCCCCCTTGTCCGTCACACGGGCGTTCGTGTTATAATAACACACGGCGGAGGAAGCGCGCGGGTGTCGAGGCGGCGTATAAAAGTCCCGGGGCTGGCCCGAAACGCGGATCATTTTTTCGGCGCCGGCCTGCAGCTACGATGGGACCACCATCGTCGTCGTCGTCGTCGTCGTCGTCGTCGTCCCGTCGGAGCCTCATTTTTCCTGACATGAAGGTAAAGTACCGTTTATTTCCTACGCGCGGCGAGGGCCAATGTTGAATTTGCAAAAATTTGCCATTGGAAAACCAAAAATACGGCGATACGGAAGAAAAGAATACGAGGAGAACGGGGCTTTTTTTTTTTGTTTACGGCGAGTCGATGCAGAAGTTGGCCTGGAACATTCGCAAAAGTCGAAAGCGGGGGGGCTGTTTTTTTTTTTTTTTTAACGATCCATCGAATAATAGTGGTTTCGGAGGATAATCCAAACAAAAAAACCGGTAAAAATCGCGTTTTTCTAATTAGATCAATTATTCGTTCGTTGGCCGCAAACTGTTTGTTCAGCGAAGCTCGGTTTCGTTTCGCTCGAAGCTTTCGAAAAAAAACCGCCCTTTCGTAAAATCATTGCTCATTCCTGCCATTACACTCGTCGGAAAGGTCAAATTTTGCCGTTGTTCTTTGTTCTTGGATTCGCTGCGAGCGTGCGCCATTGATGATGACGCGCGGTTGATCCCCGGTCGACGCAAATGTGAAAAATGAATCGTCGCTCGTCGAATGCAACGTGCCGATCGCGCGCCGCGACGAGAGTTGCAATAATTACGAGCGCCCGCGCCGCGCCCCCTCCCCCGCACAATCGATTCCCAGTTGGCGGAGATAATACACGGACGGGCGAAATTCCCCAGGTCGCCCTGCCGCTGGCGCTCGTCCTGCTCGCCGTCAGCCGCACGGCTCGGGCGGGTCCCGAGCCCCCGCCGAGGCACTGCCTGCCGCCGCCGTCGTCATCCCCACACCGGGGCTTCAGGTCGCCGCCTCCGAGCCGCAGCCCTGGCCGTCCGGCGTCGGCCCACCGACTCGGCCCGCGGGGCTACGGCGAGCCCCGCAGGACTTGGCAGAGCGGCGACTCGACCCACCGCCCGCACCCGAGGCCCGGATCCATTCGTCGCGTCTTCTCTCTTCTTGCCCCTCGGTCCCCTCCATCGCTCGATGAACTTGCCGCGGACGATCGATCCGTACGCCCCTTGTTGCTCCGCGACAGCCACTTTCTTGTCCGTGCGTCTATTAATTATGCTCGTCCGCAGGTTGGATGGAAGGACGCGCCGGCCGAGTACAGCTTCGGCTACCGGGTGAGGGACAGCCGGAGCGGCAACGACTTTGGACACCAGGAGTCCCGGGACGGATCGAGGACCCGCGGCCGGTACCACGTTCTGCTGCCCGACGGGCGCAGGCAGGTCGTCGTTTACGTGGCCGATGCGGACGGATTCAGGCCCGAAGTCACGTACGAGCATCCGGGCGGGCCCTACTGAGAGAGCCCATCCTCGTGCGGGATGTGCGCCTGTATAGTCGAGCCTGACGGGAATGGAGAACTTTTTTTTTTTT
>JAPYYV010023747.1:0-10539 GCA_030522625.1 Copidosoma aretas
TGTGAAAGAAGATTGAAAAATTATTCCCATACGTTTCCGTGCTTTTCAGCCGGTCCGGTAACTCCAAATATCTCCTGTGATGGCGCTGTTTCAGATTGCATCTCGGTCCGAATATGGGGACAATTTATTGTATGCTGCTCGCTATATTCCGCTCCATGTGATTTCAGCGGGATGGATTTTGGGAGTTTTTGAGACTGCTCCGATACACTCCGAAATCCGGACACTCCGAACTTCGAATGATCTAGCAAACAAATTAAATTTAAATTCCTTAATTTTTTGTACGTTCCTACTGCACAGTTTCTTTGAGAAAAATTGTTTGAAACAATTCATCGTTTCATGACGAATTAAATTTCCCAACATAAACAACAAAAGGCTGAGAACATTTCAATTATGAACCAAGAAATAAAGCAAGCTTGATAAACTGCAATGGCCATGATCAGTAGAAAAAAGTTGGGTGGACCAACTTCTCAACTTTTTTCCAGGGGCCGAACTTATTTCGTAAATTGGCGAACTTCTGCACCACGGCCAGAGATTAGTAGACATAAAAACCGTACTTATCAAAGAAAACCGTAAAAACCAATAAAAAACGCGAATTTTTCACTTTGCACACAAAATTTTCAACTTCAGGCTCACCCTAGGAACAAGAAAATGACGCCATTGTAAGTTCGTTTTAAAACGAAGAAAATGAAATAAAAAGCGTTTCTGTACGTGCTTTGGTTGCAGAGATATCCTTCTATAGCTTCTTCTTCTTCTTCTTCTTCTTATTTGGCTAGGGTTACTCTCTGAAGCCATACAAAGATGGCGGAGAACCGTGTGGCCATAACCAGGTGACCTTATGATGTTGGATCCCGGTCACGGCAACCGGGACGAGAGAGACGTTAGACGTCCGTTCGGCTCGGTACTTAGCCGGAAGCGGAATCTCCGAGAAGTGTGGCTGTGTGGTCGGGCAAGGGCAGCAGAAGTACATGCTCTCTCTCTCTCTCTCTCCAGTAGTATATGCTCTAAGGGTGCGGTCAGATGGACGCGCGTAGAGCGTAAGCGTAACCATTTGAGCCCGTGAGAGTAAGAGAGAGGTCAAATACGCCAACCTCTCGCTCACTCTCGCGGGCTTAAGTGGTTACGCTTACGCGTTACGCGCTCCATGTGACCGCGGCCTAAGGTACGCGCCGAGTACACTAGAGGTAGTCTAATTCGTGAACCGTGAAGTATGAAATCTACCAATGAGAAAGGTTATGTTATCGGATCAGCTAATAGGAATTAAATGTTTGAATTTCGCGGTTCACGAATTTGACTACCTCCAGCGAATTTGACTACCTCCAGTGTACATTCCGCTGGGAGCGTGAATTCACTTCAGTGCATGACGTTACCGACGCAGCCGAGTCAGCTCGCCTCCGAAGAGTCCGAAGGACGATTTCGCGCATTTGTAATTATTGGTTTATCATTGAAACATGCAATAAACAAGTACGGAAACAATTGTGCAGTAAACATAGAAGCTTCAGCATGTACCTTGCCAAATTTCAAGTGCCTACGTTTATTGTGGCAGCCGCTACAAGTAAAAGAGTAAAAGTATCGTAACCCCGCTTCCATTGGTCCTACAATAAATATTGTTATTTCAAAATTCATAAAAAAATGAGTCTGATCAAATGCACTTTATTGCAAATCTCAATCTTGTAAATTGACAAAATTAGGACCTATCAAATATTGTTTTTTGTTAATAACAAAAAAACTGCTTATTGGAAATATTCCAAATTCAACATGTTGAAAGACTGTATGAATACCTACTGATTCCAATTGGTTTCATCGGTATCTATAAACGTCAGAGTAAACTACAGCGTTCCAAAGTTGTTAATGAACAATTTAGCAATAGGTCGCCGTATTAATTATGGGTGACCGGACCAAACGCATTTTGTTAACAATGCCAAAACCTATGAAATATCAAAATTTCAACAAATAAAAATAATTTTATCATATGTTTTTTAATGATTCTCTAATTTTTTATTTTTGCGGTTTTTTGATTGTTTTTGATGGGAAAACACATTATTTATTTGTTTAAAATACTCTATCCCTACGTAAAATCGTCCGAAGAACAACTTTTATTCGAAACACTTTTCGGTACAACCTTTCGTTTTTAAAATATAGCGGAATAACTGACAAAAAATCGATTTTCTGATATATTTTGCAACGCCACTCAAAATCCAATGCTCGGATTTTCTAATGGCACACTAATCGTTGAGACCTTTCATTTGAGCCCACATTTGTCGTGCACCATCCAGGTTCAGAACAAAAACCTCTGGCGCCCCTGCTATGATGGATGTTCGCTAAGTTAAGGAATACGGTATAGAATATAGAATATCTCTCGCTGCCCCGCCATGTGGGAAGACAAGACTGCAACTGCTCTAGAACTCTTAATTTTTCAGGAACTGTCGGCTCTAAGATAGGATAGGAAAGGAAATAGTAAGGCTCCTCCTCGCCCTACTTTGTGGAGCTCTTCCCGCATGCCCGGAACCTACACTCCTTGTCATGTCAGTAAAGCCGATCCCAAGGAAGATGTAGGTAGCTCCTCCTTCAGGGAAGGAATTTCATGGATAGGACTTAGGAGTTGGAATGCAGCACTAGCTCGGAGTGAGCGTGAGCGTATTAGCATTGACATGACGGAATGGACAGGACAGAGGCTGAATAAGACACATGGAGCGACGAATGGACGAAAGACGAATGACGAATGCCACAAGACTCCGTGAGAGCGAGAGAGAGGTCTATTCGAGATATTTGGCACTCTAGCAAGGGTGCCAGAGTGTGGCGCATAGGCGCTTCCGTACGAAACAGAGACCGTCCGCAATAGAAAGAGTCAATCAGAGCTATTGCGGACAGTCCAAGTTCTCTATGGTCACATGAGCAGGAAAGACCGATCTGCAACCCATTCAGGCCCGTGAGTTGCGGATCGGTCTTTCCTGCTCATGTGACTATAGAGAACTTTGATTCTCCGAAATAGAAACGTCCGCAATAGCTCTGATTGGCTCTTTCTATTGCGGAGCTCTATTTCGGACCATGTGACTGCAGCCTAAGACGTCCATGTACAGGCATATCACCCTTATTCTAGATTTCTAGCTAATCAGCCAACAAGCCCGGTCCACCTAGCCATCATGCATGACGAATAAAAAGAGATTATAAGTT
This sequence comes from Copidosoma aretas, assembly GCA_030522625.1. Classification (NCBI taxonomy): domain Eukaryota; kingdom Metazoa; phylum Arthropoda; class Insecta; order Hymenoptera; family Encyrtidae; genus Copidosoma; species Copidosoma aretas. Next base: position 3,172 of record JAPYYV010023747.1, read on the forward strand.
GTACTTACATATTATACTTACCCTACAAGTAGTTTTACTTTCACACTTGCTGTTTATAATACATTTCTGCCCTGTGTCATAGCAAAATTATGATCTCTTTCGCCATGGCAAAGAGGACGCTTTTCCTACCTCGGGCGTTTTTTTGAGTGCTTGCTGCACCCTCGGACCTCGGTGGGAAAAATAGCATTCACCAGTTTTGCCACATATAACATGCCCATACTGCCCTGGAGAGATGCATATTGTTGACAAAAACGGGAGATATCATTTGTTAAAACCGATGTAAGAACTTATATTATATGTTCTTCAGAGCACCACTTTGAAGTTAGCATTATATTTATTATAGTTTTTAATAATTAATATTCAATAAAAATGATAATTCATAAATCAAGTAAAATAATGATAGGGAAAGATAAATAAAATGTAAAAAAAACGTAATGTTACATTTCAATTTATACACGACAAAAGCTCACAGAAACTCTTCTCAACTTAAAGCTATAAAAAAAAGACAAAGTTAAGTGTTTGCTTCTCCTGCCTTCTATTTCCAGAATTTCATTTAAAAACATTTCTTCTTGTCTTCCTCTCAGTCCTCATCTCCTTTAGCTATTATTACTCATTAATATATATTCATATCAAGTCAAGCGTCGCCGGCCGCGACAATTTAAGTCTTACACAAGTCTTATAAAAGACAGAAGTGTAGAAAATCCCGAATCGGCGTAAGTTCTTGCTACTTTCGGCAAAGCTAAAGCTAACCTTCTTTCTATTTTCAATGAACCATACAAGTTTCTATTGAATTTAAGTCATCAAAACGATTCTTCAGCTGTACAAAAGTGAGATCAACATGCAATAATCGGGATTTCTGACTTTTATATATATTTTTTATACAGATTGTCGCTGCTGGTAAAAATACTTGGGAGTCTTTTCTTTGCATCTTTTTTTTCAAACTATTTTATATTCACTCACAAACTTTGTCAAAAAAGAGAGCACCTAAACAATTAAGTCACGATTAGAGCCAAACAAAAAATTTGACTCAAGTTCGATTAATTCCCTTTAACGCGGCACAAAATCACATACATGCACGAGTACGCATTTTCCCTGTTATTCATGAATTGTTTTATCTACATATTGTATAGTGCAACACTTCACGTCGTACGAATATTATACATATTGCAGACGGTACAAATTTAAATAATTTACGAGTAAAGTAGGTAATGTACAAATTGATAGTTTTCAAGTACATAAAAGTGTACGGGAATCTATATTAATTTCTGTACAATAATGAGAACTTGTTTGTACAATTTTATACATAGAAAATGTATTTTAGCGAAATCGGCATCAATCACCAGCAACGACCACAGTATATGGAACTTGATAGAATTGCACGTTTACAAGTATTTAAAAACTGTATATAGTATCATTATTAGGAAGTGTAAAAATGTAATGAGAACTTATGACAACTTGCAATGCAACACATCATTTTAAATTTTAAAATCGATCATTCTAAACATGTTAAAACACATACCGTTATGATGAATCTGTTATGACATGATGTTTGATCATGATTATGCACAAAATGTAATAAATATTTACATATCCAGACACCATGTTGTCACGATAAAAATCACTGAAGTCGAGAATATGAGTAAAAAATGAGTTTTCTTTTTATTGAAAAATGAGATTTTAATGAGAAAAAAAATACACCTTTAATATACGATTGGACCCAACATTAGAGACAGTCAACCTAATGACCACATGGCTTCCTTTACATCAAAGGTAATTACACAAAACTAAGTAGTATATAAGCTGTTTGCGCGCTCGCAGCAACTGTTTTTAGCAGACCTTCAAGAAGTCAGTCCTCCACTTTCATTACAAATCTCATTACATTCTTACAATAATAGTTTAGCCGCATACTTCATCTTCTTTCTTTCAATGTTTTACATAGCACGAATTTATATATAATTATATCCTAAGACAAATACACACGTGTGTTTTTTGTTTACCGTAAATTCCGAATTTCGTCAGCTTTAACTAGACTGAGCCTTACATATAGAGGAGCGATAGAGGGAAAATGAAGCGAACGATTTCTCCCTTGAGAACGAAGAGAGTATCGCCGATTAGATACAAGATGTATAGATTTTTATTTATTTGATTGTTCTTGATATTTATAATATTTGTACTAAAATAAAAACAAAAATAAAACGAGCTCCATTATCGACCAGTAACTTATTTATCAAGTTATAACTTGAAAAAACGAACTATAACTCGACACCCCTTGTTCACTTTCGTTGTCAAATTTTTCACAACTTGTTTCTTCTTAACTCCGCTATCCAAACACCTTGAATCTTCAATCATGAGAAAGTAAAAAAATTCATCGTAATGAGGGGGCCCGTCAGAGTGAGAAGGAATAAAGAAATGGGTCTCGAGAGGGCTTCCCATTCCATTCATTACAATTTTTTGAAATCATACATTACAATACGATTACGTCGTTACATTTATTTACTGTTCATACAAGGTAAATTTTTACCAACAACTTTACTACCCACAGTTCATATCATCATTATAGTGAAACGGTTATCTACGAGAAAAATTATTTTTCAATAGCAATGTTCAGAACTTGATACAATGGCTGGCACTAACATCCACTAAATTAAAAGTATATAAAAATAATTTTTCTTGCAGATAAAGTTGCTAAGCAGCTGAGATTTTTTAGAGCAACGACAACCAGCAGAATAAAATTTTCAAATTTTTGACCGCAATACTACTAATCCGACGTCTGCTTATTGCCTTTTTAAAGTATAAATGTATTATGCACGCGTACACCTGATTATACATATATACATATATATATTTATACATATATATGTACGTATATAAAATAATAAAAAAAAAAAAAAAAAAAAAATTAAAAGCGAAAAGTAAAACACTCGCACTTCTTTAAAGTGAAATCGAGTTCCTAGATGAAAATAAAGTACAGGAATGACAAGAAAGAGAGGGTAAGGGGGTCGCATATTACTTGTTTTTTCTTTTTTTGTTCTTCAAATGGATTGATTAGGGCAGAATTTTGGGGGTAACGAGGACGAATCGAAGAGATAATTAATGAGAAATTAGAGGAGTAATAATAAAAGTTATCATAAGTAATGTCACCAGGAGTATTGGGAGCAAGGAGAGAAGGAAGATAGTCTGATGTTGATAGCGACGATTCACCTTAACGCGAAAGAGCTCGATGCCCCACTTGTTAGGCTCATATCAATCTTTAAATATCATCATCCCTACCTAGCTACAAAATTCTCCTGGCAGTAAGCGCGCGTAAGAGGCGGTAAACGGTGGTTGTCGTTTCGTTTAAGCAAGCGGCACGGGTCCTCAAGGACTTCTACTTCCTTTCGATATGGTCTTCTGGACACTCACGGCTAATGTGACCGGGCTTGCTGCAGAGATAACAGATCTTGCCGCCACCACCCTCGGGGCAGTTGCGCGCGATGTGTCCCGATTTGTGACACGAGTAGCAGTTCTGCATTGTAAAGCGTCCAGTCTCACTGCCCTCAGGGCAGCTGCGAGCGATGTGTCCAGTTTTGTTACAGTTGTAACAGCTCATCTCGGGTCCCTGCTAATAAACAAACCGACACATGCGAAAATATGTTACTGCGTCTCGTAATCGGTGTAAGGACAAAATTTTGTTTATCACGTAAACCATACAGTAAAAGGGAATATCTTAAATTTAATGTAGATAGTTCTTATCAACGCAAAGTTCACTTTCAAATTTTTTGACTGTTAAAGCTTTTAATCATCACAGTAATAAGGGGAATACAATATTCAGGGACACTCATTATGCGCTTTGAGACAGTTTCACATTCATTGCCTGAAGGGTGTACGAGGCAGGAAGTATAATTTTTGGGCTTATGGAGCGTGAAACACATGATCGCAACACCAACATGCACATGTACACACATCATGTGTTATATGATAAAAAACGATCGAGTTGGTAGTTATATAACATAGTTTCTACGTTACTGGATCACAATGACAATTACAAGGAAATTTTTAATTGAGAAACTATTGTTCAAAAAGTGTCCTTTTGAGGAAATACTCTTGATTCGTGGTAATAAAAAAATGAAAAAAAAAAATTAAATATTGAAATGATCAAGTATACCTGCTGGCAGTCCTTAGCAATGTGTCCGACACCATTGCAACGGTAGCACAGGTCCTGATCCTCCTTGCATTCGCGGGCAAAGTGTCCAAACTGATTGCACTTGAAGCACTTTTCGCGTCCTCTGCTGAAGCCACCGTCACCACGGCGGTCTCGCATACCGGTATTACCACCACCACCTTGGGGGCATTCTCTGGCGAAATGGCCCATCCTGTTACACTTGTAGCAGGCGCTAGAACTCATTTTTTACGATTCTGCAAAAAAAAGAAAGAAACAGCAACTTGCTTAATACAGATACCATAAATTTTAGGACGGTTACATCATTTTTTACATTATATCAATTTCATAATAAGAGTCGACAAAATTGCAGTAAGACACAAACAGGAGACCATCATCATTCTTTTTTATATTAGCGGTAAAACTTGTCAGAGCCGTGTGCTGAGAATTATATATATGATACACGCTCTCCCAAAAAAAATTCGGAGTATTTTCTGGACGCACGTAAGCAAAATCTATCAATACATGAGCTATAGACGTATGTGTATACGGTATGGACAGTTCGCCTCGACAAAAAAAAAAAAAAAAAAAAACGGAAGCAACACCGTACCGCCGGGAGACGGGGAAGAGGAAGAGGCCAGGGCCGACCCCGGCACAGAGTCGAGAAAAATGAGCACACCTCAGCCGTGCCCTGGAATAAGAACGCGGGGGGAGTTGGAATGCTCGTGCGGACTTTCTTCCAGCCAGGGCCAGAGGAAGACGGAGACCGATCAGATGGGAAAGAAAGAGAGGCTAACATGTATTACACATACGGCTATACGTATGTACAAAATAAAATGGCACCGTGTGCATCTCGATTGCGTTGCGCGCGTCGCCTGCACGTCGAGCCGGAGAAGCGCACGCGCGCGCGGTACCTTTTTTTTTTTTTTCTTATCTTCCGAGGGAGAGGAGAGCAAGCAAGGCCTGAATTCCGAATGTGTGTACAACCACAACCTAAACAAGAGTTACTCGTTATATATTCATCAAAATGATCATTTAATTCATTCGATTACTCCTTCGAGGAGTAAACGACACAATGCTGCGTCTTTACCGGGGGCTATGTACCTAAGCTATGCCACTGCAGCAGCAGGAGGCTGCACGAGTTTTTTTTTTTATTTAATTTTTCCTGCCGGTACTGGCGAAACGGTACAGGCTCTCTCGTCCGTGTGGGTGCTCGGCGCGGAGATGGAGCCCCTCGTATGCCTTCCATTCCCTGCTGCAAGTGCTGCAGCTCAAATTCAATCGAGGTTACGTACAACCGTCTACACACGCCCGCAGCAGCAGTAGCAGCAGCAACAGCAGCAGCAGCAACGATGATTCTCTTCAGCCGGCGGTGGCAGGGGGAGGGAGGAGGGAGAAAGAGAGAGGCGGAGAACGTAACGCCGAGAGCCGTATCCTCGAGGCAACGTGGCTGCTCTGCTAGCCTCTTCAGGGGCTCGCTTCTCGCGGATCATGACCCTCTCCCACCCCCGATGGCTGGCGAGGCTCGCGAAATTAACGTGATCAGTTTAGCGGCGGGGACTAACCTGATAATAGAGATACGCGGGGATGCGTACACACGCGATATACCCTATCCGGCTGGCGGCTTCTACTTGTAGCGTGCACGCACGCGCGCGGCCCGCAACCCGAACATGGCATCTAAAATAATGTATATGCAAGTGTACACGACGACTCAAGACGACGATGATGATGATGATGATGGTGGTGGTGGTGGTTGGTCGAAAAGATTACCCACGCGGGCCCACCAGGTGAGCTGCTCGCGAAGTCTCGGAGTTAGGGGCATGCAACGCCTGCCATTTGGCACGAACGTCGATTCGCGGACTCCATTTCGTGAACACGAGGATGGGCGATCACGCCGGTCGGGAGGAGCAGCAGCCGTACACTCCATTAGACGTGTAGAACGCGACAGCGGCTTCTAAATTCTTTTGTGGACTTTGGTATCTTTGGACGTCATGTTCCTCTCGGTCGCGGAAAAAAGCGGCCGCGTTCCCCTTTCCCGCCCATCGCCCCCGGCCCGGCACCGGGCCACCGGGGCATACGTATATACGTTGAACCTCGTTCTCGTACATCAAAGCGTATAAAAAGGAAAGAAAAAAAAAGCGCTCTGCGCTACGCGCGAAAGCCGCGGGTCACGGGACTCGGCGATCCATCGGCGAGAGTACCGAGGGAGCAAGCAAGCGTGTACATAAAATTGAAGCAGTAGCAAAACGGGACTTACCTTGAGGGCTTCCTGGTCGCAAGAAAGAACGGCGAGATCGGGAGCTTGGAGCTAACTGAACTGGCGTTGCGGAGGGACAGACGCGCACACCGCAGCAGCAGCAGCAGCAGCAGCAGCAGCAGGCAGCGGAGGCAAAGGACCGGGGCGAAGGAGAGTGAACGAAACTATGCAGCGGGCTTTGCCGAGGAGAGAGCGCGCACTGGCCGAGGATCAAGCCAAACGCTGTAGCTCGCCGTACGAATCGCCCCGAGCTGTACAGTACCTAGCACCATCTGGCGGATCAGTCGGGCAGGTCGGGCTACGTCGCTCGGTGACTCTTCGCCGGTGTTGTTTCTCTGGCCTCGGGCAGGAGTTTCCACTGGCTCCTGGTGAATCGGAGGTGTTCCAAGGTCGCTGGTGAACGCCGGGCTCCTGGGATTTACGGTCGTGGGTGCCGGTGGGACGGCTTAGAAGCTGCGAAATTCAAAGTGGCTGTCGCGGAACCGCGGAGATCGGAGGGGATACGAAGGGACGAGGTGAGTTTCCCATCAAGTGCTCCGCTCGTCAAGGAACTCGGCAGGTCAGCCGAGGCTCGCGCTCGATAACGTTATCACGCGCCACCGGTGCATGCTGAATACCCTGGTTGGTGCGTGGTTCATCTTCCCGATTCCCCGACCGGCAGCTCGCTCCAGGTCCATTCAATTCTGTCATTGCGTCCTGGTCGAGTTTTTCAGGCTTTCGACGCACTGGTGAGAGCGTTTTTGTTTTGACTCCGCGGGCGCTCGGCCGGCATTATGTGCCAAATGCAAATTCGCGCGCCCTAAATTCAAACGTCATACGTCAAACGGCGGGTTACGATTCTCTTGTACTTATATTTTACCAGTTTTTTTTTTTAATACTAGTGTTCGCTTAGCGCGCATTGCGCGCAACAATCGAGATTTTTTAATATACCCACTCTAGTTAAATCATAAAAAATTTAAGTAGTAAACCTATT
>JAPYYV010023751.1:0-11187 GCA_030522625.1 Copidosoma aretas
TCAAAACATACTATTTTACATTATATTTCAATTTCAGCAAAGTCTTAAATTTTTTCGAATCGTAATCAGTAAAATACTCTTTCTCCCATAAGAGTACGTGTTAAATAAATAATTAACTTCTCGAAAACGGTGAAGCTAGGGTATCTGAAATTTTAATATGTTATTCTACATATAATTGTTAGTTCATACAAATTTTTCCAAAGCGTTCCTAAATTTTTTGATTTTGTGACACTACCCCCTTAAGTATTAGTATATTATAGTATACAATATTCGAAAGGGTGCATGAAACAGCGTTGGTTATCCTGCGTCGATAAGCGTGTTTCACAAGCCCCGAATGTATATTTTATTAAAATGCTAGATGCGTCATAAAATTAACATTTTCATCATTACTGATCCCGCACGGTTGATGCCAAAGAGAGCGACGCACATCGTAATTTAATGCGTTCGTGCATTTTATTTGCTGTAGTGTTACAACAGTGGTGAATTATTGAATTTATAGGTACAGCTTTGATTCATGCGTATGTATTTGGGTATAAGCTATAGTATACTCGAAAAGAGATTAATGTAATCATACCGTACACCTATAATTTTACAATACACCTACTATATGTATATATACGCGATTATGTGCTACATTACTTTTCCGGTGCTCTTCACCCTTGATGCATATAACATGCAACGACATAACAACGTATTGGATCCATCAGTTTATACACATCATGCAGTAATTAACTGTCATGCATTTGTCACAAAATTCTGAACAGCTCCGATCACTTGCAAACTATGTGCGTTTGACAAGAAAAAAATAAAACAAAAATAAAATAAAATAATCGGACAACAAGAAGAGTCGGTTAGATATTTTCAGCGTTCGATAAATGTGGAAGTACAAACTGTCTCTTTTGAGAGTGTAAATCACAAATAGGGTATAAAAAAAAAAGAATTTCATGTTTTAAAATGTGAATTGCAAGAAGGCCACTTTAATAATTTCAAATAATCAAAAATACATTTTTTTAATTCAATTTCTATGCTTTATCAAGGATTAGAGCGTGCACAAAAAAAAACCGTGTTTTCAAAAAAGAGGCTAATAAGAATGTGATGAATCAAGTACACTATGTATAATATGTACTGACAAAAAAAGAATCACAAGTAGTATAGGTACTGACTGACGGCGAAGAATAAATGATGTTTAAAAGTTAAAAATAAGCCACAAGTCGTAACTTCCACCCGAAAATGATTGCCGACAGGACGAGGTCGTCGAGGAGAGGCTCGTGATAGCAACCACGCGGTACCCTCTCCGCACACGCACGCACAGACACTACAGTTTCACTTCGACGTATAACTTTCTGGCATTAATATTCATGCTCCCCGTCCGTTTCGGCCCTGCCATTGCTCATACCACTGTAGATGTAAGTACCATCCCTTTCTTAAATCACCCCCCAACGCGCTTTTGTTGCTAGCTCTACTTGAAAGCACTTGCCTTCCCTAGCTGCTTCGGAACAATATCCTCCTACTCGTCGGCGCGCTGCGGTTCTAATTCTTGATTTCCCGGGCTGCTCCGCGCTCTTCCGATCCCATCTCACCTCGTAACTCGCCCCGACCATTTTTCGCGCACGCACGAGCCGGCCACAAATCGTCCTTTATAAATATATAATGTATTGTAAGTACACACAGTTGTCCATACGCAGTCCATACTGCGGTTGGAAATCCGAAAACAAGATCCCTGCGAAATCCACTGGTCGACGTCTCGACGGCCAACTTGATCGCGTTAGCGCGACTCTCGTAATATTGTAAAGTCCATAACTCCGTACATATATATATATATACATAAAATAGAGGATGTAGCGCGGCGAGGGGTCACGGCACTCGCACATCCACGGCTGATGATGATGATGATGATGATGATGATGGTGCGATTTCGAGGGCTTGGCAAAGACAGCGAATACGCCCCGAGTGGGCCGACGACCGCTTATGAATTTCCATCGGCGAGTTTCGCGGAAGGTGAGGGGCTGGATTTTAGTATTAAGTAAAAGATCAACCGGATTATCGCTCCGCGTACCCTTTATGAATATATGTTTAACCACTTTTTCATAACTATACCGTACAAAGTTACATTGATTATATTTTTTACTACTTTCGTACATTCTACGTTGCATCAGCCAGTCAGTTGTATCAGATGGATAAATACAACACGGACACTGCCCGACGGTACAATTACGTAAGCAGTACTTTAGGAATTATTATATTTAATGCATAGGAAATTGGGGAGTAATAAATATATTCACGGTGGTAATAATGTGACTCCCGCGTGACATTTTTAGCCATAATCAGCAGCGGAGACGATTAGAGTCAAAGTCAGGTCAGGAGAAGTGATCCGAGTAGTTGATTTATAGAGGCACTCCTGTATATATATATATCCCTCGACGTTATAATAATCATAATATCATCAACATGCACGATTCGCGATGCCGTCGGAATCTTTGAAATTCAATAGATAATTATTATAATAGACACCTTTCAGTATACGATTTCAATGTTAAAAATACGTACATTCGACAAATAATAAGTTGAAGCTTTTCTTTAGGAATTTATAGACATAATTCGATTGATTAGTTCTTTCAAACTTTTTCATAACTTTTTTATTCTTAAAGTGTCCATCTACTGGTTTACCCCTCCTCCGTCGCCAATTTCTCCAGCACCGCCAAGTCCGCTCATAGTACAGCGGGTGAGAAATCCTCGTTTGATCGGATAATAATTTACACATTACATAGGTATATGATGTAAATTGTACAGCTATATCTACCGTATACCGTATATCGGTGTTTCTCCCGTGACTTGCTCAGATAGTTTCAAGGACTCGTGTCCCCGTGTACAAGTGAAATTGTGCAAGGTAAAAGTAGATAATATATATATGCTAAAAGTTGTAATCTTTCTTTTACATATGAGGATGATTCATGTGCAAGCTCTACCGCTAAGGTGGCAGCACACCCAAACAGCCCTGATGTCATGGCCGCCACGTGCGTTTAGTTCAGTCATATGTATAGTCAGTAATGATCTATATACACCACTGACGTATATAGTTATACTAAACGCACGTGGCGGCCATGACAGGGCTGTTTGGGTATGCTGCCACCTTAGCGGTAGAGCTTGCACATGAATCATCCTCATAACCTTGAAACGATAAACTGCTTCCTTCACGGTGAACAAATGAACTTGCCAGCGTTTTATTTTCTGTTTTTTGCACGTACACAATTTTTGGTCAATTCCCAGGCCACCTGTTCCGACTACTAGATGTACTTCTACAGGTACACAAGCTATATTTTCTCATGTTATTTAGTCGTTATGAATATTTTTTAAGCGAAAAAGTCTTTGTGTTTCATCTACAAGTTGTAGAAGGACCCCAAGCTCAAAATGTCAGTTCCGACCCCCTTGAAGTCAAAGTTCGTTTTTGCTCGGTTTTAGGCAACAGATCTTTACTCAACTTCTTTTCATTGTTATTGGAATAAAATATGAAACACAGGTCTTAGCACTTGGTCCAAAAAGCCTTTTTTCGTAAATATACTTTCAACGTTTATAACGCAATAGCAAACTGTATGAGAGGGTCCAAACTCGTCTTAAATGACATCTTAAAAGAAGATACATCGATTAAAAAAGTGTTTGTTGAATTTCATAAACTCGATCAAAAGTTATAGCGATCTAAAGAAAAATTACACATTTTCAGCAAATCTCCACAAAATGTGATTTTTATCGAGATTTGTGTATCCTTTGATTCGCGGCACTAAATTGGACGAAATTTGTTCACTGGACAGTGCTTGATCACAGCTTTTATTTTTGCTGGGTGGTTAGAACACTCTAACTATTATACAAGCAGCTTACCTGCACGTACTAGAGTGAAGCGTGTTTTTTTCGAAAATAGACTAAAATTCGCTACTTATTATGAAATATCGTATATCTATCAAACAAAAAGCTTTGTAGTGAAATTGCTGTAGGTATTTTTGTTGAGGATGATATTTGCAATAGAAAAACCGTACTTAAAACAAATTTTTTTCACCAACTTTGGTTTCAACAAATTTTATAAATGTTGATTTGAGCCAGTTACCCAAGCATATATACCTATACGTGTATAACTTACTCGGAATATAACTTTCCGCTACCGTGAAGCGAGGGTCAGAAAAATTCAGTCCCACTCTCTCGATCACTGTACAACAGTACCTCTCCCGTTTCCCGTTTCACACTTTTGTCTGGTGCTAACTTTGTTAATCCCGCTGATTTTCCCCCCTGCCCTCCACCTCTACTTCTTGGCTTCTTATCTTTCATACAATATATTTCTCCTCCCTTACTTAACATTCCCTCTCGTTCTCGCTGCTCCATTCCTCTTCAACTTTTCTCCCCCTCTCCCGTTCACTTCCGCTCACCGTAACTGCTGCTGCTTTACTTTACTCCCTACTCCCTTTCATTTGACTAGGCGCCCCCAACACGTTCTACTTTTTCTCTCGCTTCATCGTCCCGAGCCCCGTCGCAACGATAATCCTGAGCGGGATCATCCCCGTATCGCTCAAATCCCTTCGAGGCTCAATTGCATTGAATTCGTCGAAAGAATAATCAGAGCAACGGCAGCGCCTCTGTTCGCATGTATACTAAGTATACTATACGTAATACACGCCTGCCTGCCGTGACATCAGTCTTAGCGCACTTCCTGCATCTTCCTCCGCGATAACCTGTACGCATGTAGTATAAATATAATCACCTATGGAATAAATGTAGGAAAGAACTTGGAGTAAGTATCGACGATAGCTCGATTATAATGTATAATTTGTCCTTTGCGCGCGTGACATGTAAGTATGACATTCGCGAATCGCCAGCCTTTAAAACAGATATAACGGCTTGTTGAGCTGCATGCCCTCCCATGTTATATTATATGCAGGAGTATTCTCGCGGATTTCTCACGACGAGAGGCGCACTCTCGATCACGCACGCACAGCATAACTTTAATAATTGCTGTTGGTAAACTAAGTTCGAGCTGGAGAACCCGACGATATTTTGCCGGTCGGTGCGGGGGCAACTCTCGTTGTAGATATTATATATCTACATATACACATCAAGATGTGGGATTGTAGTAGTAGTAGTAATAATGACTGATGATAATAATAATAATTTTACCCCTGTTGGCAGTAGGTAGGCACTCCAAATGAAGCCCAAGGCAAGGAGTCGCTGAAGACAGAGCGAAAAGTTATAAGAACTGCAAAAATGTATCAAAAGTATATAGTATATATGTATACACACGTAGCGCAGACAGCGCACCTGATTCCCATATATATACCTCGGGATCGGAGCAAAGTATATATTGCTAGTATAGGTAGATAATGTACAATACATATACTATACTTATAAATTAATGTGTGAGGAGTACACTGTTTAGTATAAGCAAAAACTGTATATGTATATACTGTATCGACGGTTAAGTAAAAGAAAGAATCAACTCAGTTAATCCAAGAGGGTGTATAAGTTCAGAAAATGTTTTGTTTCTTATTTTTTAGTGGGAACATTGTTTGCAGGAACCACTGTCTGACTAAGTCCTTCTAATGAACATGGAGAGAAATTTTGGACTGTTAGGCCGCGGTTAGTGGGGCGGAAATAGGCAGCGGAACGTCACATCGTCAAGAAAAAAGGGTTTCCCCACTACCATGATAATGAGTAAAGAAAAAAGTCGATGAGTTCCGCTCCATGTGCAGGATGGACAATTTTTTCAGCGGGAGCGGAACGCGTCACTCGTAAACATGATGGTGTGGGAAAACTTTTTTCTCGATGCTGTGACGTTCCGCTGGCTATTTTTAGTGATTTTAGTGATCTTATATTGAGTGATCAGCCAGTGCTTACCTTAGATAATTAGGTTTTATTGAAACAGTTCAAACCATCGACCAATTAGCATCATCACAAGTGTAGTATGGAGGTTCACATTAGGTGTAGGTAGTAGACACACACGCACACACACACACACACACACACACACACCCACCCAGATGGACATTTCCAAAAATAGTGTACTTCGATTCTAAACTTCATAAAACGTGTTTATAACATGTTTCCTCAACATGTGATTTTTCGTCCATAACAAAGCTTCCTCTCCAAAACTATACTGTACCAACGAGGCACATTCCCGTTAAAATATTTCAGTACTATGAGGATGATTAATGTGCAAGCTCTACCGCTAAGGGGGCAGCAGGACAAGCAGTCTCAACCAATCACGTATCAAGAGCTTTAAGATACATACAATGAACGTGATTGGTTGAGACTGCTTGCCGTGCTGTCCCCTTAGCGGTAGAGCTTGCACATTAATCATCCTGATAACAAATGATCAAAAATATGACGCATCGATGCTAATTAGTCGATGGTTTGAATTGTTTTATAATCATCTGGTTATCTAAGGTAAGCATTGGCTGATCACTCAGTATAAGATCAGTAGCTATTTTCACCCCATGTATAACCGCGGCCTAAGAGCTCGCATATTCATCGGACTCTTAAGTACAGTTCGATATAATACATGCATGTGCACGAAGACGGCAAGACGCCATCTTGACTTTTGCGCAACTGTGCCTTTGACGACAGGTCATACAACATACATTTACCACAACAATTAAAGTTTTTCAAATGTGTTATACTTAAATTCTTCGTGCTATATGTACACAATTAGGACACTTTAAGGCTTATGCATGTTATTTTTTTCTTAAATTGTTAAAGAATTTTAATTTCGCGCTATAGATACGTCATGTACATGTACGTTAAGTACAACACTCGCCACCGTGGCTTGATTCTTAAAGTGAGAAACATGAAATTCACGAATGAGAGAGGTTAGGTCATGGAACCAGCCAATAGGAAATTAAGGTAAATTTTCCAATACTTAGCCACCAAAAAAAGTGGTCCCAATGCTTGGCTGCAAACACAATTCAACAATTTGCATGAATTTCCGAAGCTGTAAAATATATAAAAAAATATATTTAAGTTAAGAACTCATACATAATTTTCAGAAGTGACCTCATTAATATTTTTCCATAATTCGACAAAAGTATTTGAAGGAAGTGATTTTTTACGGCTGGCCAGGCATTGGGACATCTGTAAGTACATAACCTTACTTTTTGTGTGTCCCAATAATTGGCTAATTGAAATTGCGTAAAATTCATAAAAACGGCCAGTTATGAGGACATTACATTTTGACCACAGGGACAACTTTTTTTCACAGTGGCCAAATATTTAGGACATTCGACCAATTTGAACAATAAATAATAACTTTTTTCCTGCATTTGCAAAAAATTAGCTGGTCTCAGTTAAATAAGACAAATAAGATGAATGTAAGACAGGGAATCTTTATTGGACCATGGACACTTTTCTCAAAAACCAATAGTTTTCGAGGTAAAAATTAGCAAAGTTTGAAAACTTGGACAAATATGTAGTTTTTTTTAAACTTTCCCAATTTTTCACTCGAAAACTATTGGTTTTTGAGAAAAATATCCAAGAATGTTTCATCTTCATTATCGACCAGAAAATACAAACAAAACTTATTTTATCCAAAAGGCATATTTTTAATCGTGTGTTAGAAGAGATGATCTCACAAAAGCAGTAATGTCACAGTTGCAACCCTAAGTGGCATCTATTTCTAATAAAATGTTGTAATGATAAATTACGCAAAATAGTTCAGAAGAATTAACTTTTTAATGAAGGTCAATGTTCGACTCAAATAGTGCAAGTTATGACGGAACGAACCAAGTTACTGAAATGCGAGTATTGGTTATTTATACTTACATGCTTTCTCCATGCTTATTTGTTACGATTATAAATACTTGATAGAGAGACAAGGATATTTACATGTGTTAAATACAGAGTTAGCAAAAATATTGTATTCAAGATAAAAACTTTTTATTGTATCCACCTTGCAGTGTAGCAAGAGGAAGAAAAATAAAGCATTGTTGAGTATTACATTACAGGAGAAAGACCGTACAAGTGAGTATATGTATATAGGTATACCATCGGAGTACAAGAGTTATTTACAAAATATAACATGGCTAATCCGCTGTGGGCGGTGCAAGTCTCGGCAATAAATTATAAATTTGTTCTCTCTTTTGTAGACCGTACGGTGGTTCTTTTCATATATTATGTATATATACCGCCCCCAGTTACTGTATATATATACATATATATATATATATATATATATAACTACAGCAGGCGAGCACCTGCAGCCACCATCGCTTTATTCGACCATTATCAGAATACACCATCACGATATCCGAAAAAGCGCCGAGCTTCATCTTCACCCTCGTCCATATAACTAGAGCCTGAGGCCAGAGATTACCCTCTTGCCCTTTCCTTCCGGCGTACTTTTTCCTGATCCAAAATGAGATTAAGAAAAAGGATCTTTGAAACTCCGTCGGACGAGCTGATCAGCTTTGGATTTGCCATGATCCGGCAGCTCCCGCGACAATTAAGATCGTTTCTTATTACTAGCAGGTATTTCTTCGAAGTGGACGACCCTCGAGCAATTTTTCCGTTGTTTTATTTTTTCACATTATTATATTATATTATATATATATATATATATATATATATATATATATATATGCGTGAGTACTATTTCGAAATAGAATTCGTATAGCAACAAATTGTATTTTTAATACTTTTAACGTTCGTATTTTACACAACTAGGACATTAAATTAAATATCATGAAGCAATTCTGATCTGTACAAACGTGCATTTTATTGCACTGTGCGAAATTAATAAAATGGTCTTATTTTTATTCTACGAGTATATAAGTATTGGTTGTGGTTTTTTTTCACACTAAGCTCGTTTCCCTTTAATCGATTGGCACTAAGAATTCAATGATAGCGTAGTAGTCCATCAAAATACTGATATTTTTAATACATTCCAGGCAGAATCTACAATATATCACTTAACAACGTCAAAAAGTATTGTTCATTTTACAATTTTCTTAAAATTTTCTTAGTCATTTTAGCGGGAAATCGACGAGTTATGAATCATATGTATAGTTCTCAGATAAATTACCCAAGGATTATATAGATGTAGTCTTTAGTGAATTATGTAATAGTATAATGTATAGGCAGTATGAAATGAAAAGTATACGCTGCTGTAAATTAATATAATATAATCTCGTCATAAATCTAACTGGAAGACAAGTACTAGATAATATGTATAATATATACGAGTATGTATATCTTTTATTTCTCAAGTATACTTTCCCCCTCCTCTACTTGAAAGTTATAATTATAATTTATAAGTTATGTTCAGATATGACTTACGTCTATTGGGAAACTTCTAACGTTATATGGCAATTTCTCGGCACTAAACAAAGAGCGTATTCGAAAAAAAAAAACATTTATCGAAATAAATAAAAAGTAAAGCTCGAACATGGATTCCCTACGAAGAAGGTAAGCTTTAAAGCACGTTCAGTCTAATGGTTTGGAAGATCAAGTGACGACGGAATTTCACACGTTGATGTTGCACGGCTTGAGCTCCATGAACTGATAAGGTACGTGCAGAGTAATGTTGTTGTGCTCGACGAGCAGATGTCCGCGCCTCGGCGATGCCCCGATCACCAGGACCGTCTCGCCCTTGAGCAGGACGACTTCACCCTCGCCCTCCTCTATCGGCAAAAGCAAAAAAATCTAATACTAGTTATTACAAGTGCGCACACACACACACACACAAACGCACGTGATCGAATCGCAAGGAGCTCGGGAAGAATAACAACCAGATAATTTGCTCACCCGGAAAAGGTTTTTTCATGACCCTCGTCTGCGGATATCCGAGCTTCGTGTTGCCGGTCACCGTGTACGATCTGCTGGGCGGCAGTGGGGGTGGTCGTTCCTTGTACGGCAGAGAAAAAAAAGGATCGGATCAGTCGTCGTCGTCTATATCTCATACAGTTTCATAACTTAACGATGAAAAATGATCAAGTCCCGCGAAGCGAGGAGTGAAAGGTATAACATGTATATTTTAATGTTACGTCAACCAAGATTGTGAAAATCAACAGCAGGATTAAAAGGGTAAGCTAGGCTAGCTGGATGGATGGGGGTGACAGCTGGCTACAGAATATTGATGATAAGAATAAAGTGACTAACGAGATCGAGGCCAAAGAGGGTGCAGGTCTGCTGGATCATCTGCGGATCGGCGCACTTATCGGACGGATCGGGCGGAGGCGTGCCAGCTATCGGCTGTGGCCTCGGCCTGGAGGAGCCCACCGCCACGGCCCCGGCGCTCCGCGACAGTGTTCCCAGCGTGGCGATAGTCGGCGCCGCCGTTATCGCTGCTGTCGCGGCCGGGACAGCCTGCAGTGGCCGTGTGCCCAGGACACTGCTGCCGGTCAGTCTCGGCTTGGATCGGCGCAGCGTCCACCTACGGCGGATCCTCCAGCCACGCCAGTTTGCCTGTATTTGAGTACGGGTTATTATGAATAAATACATATACGAGAGCTATTTGGGAGCAGTTGACGGATAAAAATAAAAAATAGAGCGAGGGAGCCGTGCCTGTATGCCGGTGGCGGCCCGCCTGCGTATGTCGGAGCGCAGGGCCTCGAGCTGTTGCCTGATGCCCTCGCTGAGGAAGATGTGCCGCTTGCCGAGGGCCCAGCTCGTGCTCGGGTTCAGACTGCTTTTGAGCTGCTGGGCGTTCTGCAGGATGAGCTTTGTATCCTCGATCGCCTGCTCCTCGCTCCGGCGCAGCTGCTTGAACGGGGCTATCAGACGGTAGCGGGCGTTGAACGCCTTGAAGCGCATCCGGTGCGGGTAGCCTGCGCAGTTTTATAAATCTCATGCCGAGTGCCATCCAAGTATATCAGGAGCCCCGTCGAATAATCGTTTCCCAATTTTATTGCTCGCGAAAACGGGACCAAGAGTCAAATAATTGCTGGACCACGAAAAAAGCTTGGATAAAATCATCTTATTGCAGGACGCTTGCGTGTCGTTATAGTATACACTACACGTGCAGTACAGTGATAAATACTATAGTTACTTAATTGATGCTACGATATAATAATAGCAATATTACTTATTCTCGTACCCGATCAGACATCTTAATGGGGAGCTCATGAGTACCTCGCGAGGTTACCCCCTTTGCCACTCGAGGTCCTAGTGAGGCTGTATCACGGGGGGGACGTGTGGCCCTAGTGAGGTACCCCCAAT
>JAPYYV010023769.1:0-13767 GCA_030522625.1 Copidosoma aretas
GCATTTCCGTTAGGGACTCGGCGATTTGTTCGACATATTTGTCATACGTTAAGTCCTCTCGTTGACGTTTAAAGCTCGATGGTATGCGGGCTCTCTGTCTGAAAAGTAGTTCGTAGGGCGTGTATCCCGTACTCTCATGCTTTGACGTATTGTATGCAAGGGCACATAGGGGTAAAAGGTCATCCTATTTGTCATTTTTGTCGATATACGCTTTTAGATACTTACAGAGTACGTGGTACATCCTCTCGATAGCGCCGTTACTTTGCGAATGAAATGATGTGCTTCCCATTTTGTCGATCTTAAACAGTCTAGCGAACTCTTCCATTGATTTATTCATGAAGTGTGTTCCTCTGTACGATAATAGCTTCTCTGGTGCGCCGAAGTATGATATAAATTTGTTCGTGAGCGCTCTAATTGTTTCTCTGGCCGTTGCTCTCTGTACAGATGCAAATACGATATATTTTGTTGGCCAGTCTTGAATAGTCAGTGTATGGGTGTTTCCGTGGTCCAAGGGATTATTTACAGGTCTGTAGAAATCGATAGATATTTTTTCAAAGGGCCTACTCGGAGTGTCCGTGATTAGCATGGCCTGTTTCGTTTTTACCCGAACGAGTTTCTTGGTTTGACAAGATTTATAGCCAAGCACGAATTGCCTTACGTCCGGTCGCATATTTCTCCAATAGAAATCTTGTGCGATCCTATTGTAAGTCTTGTTCATCCCTCTGTGCTCACCGACTGCAGACTCGTGGTAATCTTTTATGACTTTATATTGTTGGTGAGCCGGCGGTACTATGAGTGTATTTGTGTATAGTGTGGCTGCTACTCTGAGGTCTTCAAAAATTTATTCCATTTGCTCCACCAAGTATTGCCACTGACTTATGTTTAAAATTGCTAGGTCTCTTACTATCCATATCATTTTTATTTTATTTACCACAATTAGCGCTCTCAGAGCCACCAAACATTTTTTAATATCAGATTTCAGTGCGGTGTCGTCAAAGTGTCTTTTCACGTACATACATATTACGGGTACCTTCCTGACTTTCGAATGCATTACGTTTCCGACCGCTTTCGTTTCGTTGTTTAATGCTATCAGGTTTATATAGCTGTGTTCATAAAGTGCATCAATGGTCTCGGTATCAGGGACGCTATCCGTTACTGTGCAAAAAATTAGATCATCAAAATATCTGAATAGATGGTCCTCAACTTTTTTTACTTTTTAAAGTGGGGATGGGTTCTCATTTTCCCTCGGCCCCCATGGTGGTAGTTCTTGAGGACGTCTCGTTCTGCATACTCTATATTTTGCCAGAGAGCTCGCATTTATCATGTCCTTACTACTATGGTGCTCTTCTTCGCTGTCGGATTCTACAAGGGCCTTATTTAGGTCATTGCCTCTTTCTCTGTCGCTCTCTGGCGATAAATCGGACAAGCTTTGTGAGTTGTGTGATGATAGCGGCTCTCGTGGCGGTAGGGGTTCCGGTGCAGGTGACCTGCGTTCCTCGGGTGTTTTCTTCCCAACGGTTTCTGATGGCGACGGGTCAGACGCCCCTTTATGGTCCGGCGGTGGTGGAGGTTTAGGTGGGGGGAGCGATCGCTTTTCCTGTACTTTTGCTGCTGTCTCCTCTGCGTCGTCTGTATCCCTTTCTATTCCTCTATGGTTTCTAATTTTCCCCTCTGAATCCTTGTTGATTTCACTGTTCGATTGGTTGTTATTATCTGCATTGTACTCGGGACTGCTGCAACCATTCGAATCGTCCTCCTTTCCGTGATCATACTGATTTTCATCACCGTCGACTCGTTGATTGGTGGTGAGATTTCATTTATGTTTTCCTCAAGTAGTGCTTAATAGTGTTATTTCTCGAGATACATATGTTTGAATTGTTTACCCTCTTTACCTACGAAATGTTGGTAAATCGTCAGTTCCGGTGTCGCTTGAAAATCTATACATATTTTTTTCTCGTATTCTTAGGAAAATATGAAAGCGCATTCCCCGTCGCCAAACTTATCCCTGTCGTTAAGGATTATTTTTGTGCCTTTGGGGTCTTTACATTTCTGCAACTATTTCGATTTTAGTAGGGCCTTTCTGAGTCCGTCTGTTGATATTTTTAGTCCATATAGGAGTATGAGAGCGTGAAAAAAACAGCTTTCATCGCGGGGTACATCAAGCATCTCGAGTAGTTTATGTGGCTC
This sequence comes from Copidosoma aretas, assembly GCA_030522625.1. Taxonomy (NCBI): domain Eukaryota; kingdom Metazoa; phylum Arthropoda; class Insecta; order Hymenoptera; family Encyrtidae; genus Copidosoma; species Copidosoma aretas. Next base: position 2,188 of record JAPYYV010023769.1, read on the forward strand.
CGCACAACCTGTCCCGCTTCTTCGAGTTCTTGCGTCCTCTTCTTTATTCATTTCTATATGGTCCTCGTCTGTGCTTCCCGTCGGTTCGCCCTTTTGTCGAACCGTGGTAGCATCGGATTCCCATGCATAGATTCTGACTCCTGGTTTTCCATCAAAATCTTGGCGCTTAATATCCACAGTAACTTTCGCTTGAAAGTTGTCTATCGAATCGTTAAGTATCGCCTCGATTTTTCTGTTTAGCCTGCTGCTTTTTCCTGGTTGCTCTTCTACCTGTGGCAAGTCATTAGTCTGCTCGTCGTTGTTTATTTACCTGCCGTTCGTTTCACTACCTGAAATAGCTGGCTGTTAATGTTCGCCCACCTGCATTTTATTGTGCTCGGGCATTTCTCGGTTAATCTCTCTGTTTTTCTTTTCCTTACTCACTTTCTTTATCTCTCCCGCGGTTATCATCGTATTTTCTATGGTATCTCTGGCTCTCTGCTCTCTTTCTCTCTTGGTTGCTTCTGCTGTTAGGCTTGCTTGTGCCAATTGCCAGCCCTAATGTTTATGTCTCTCCCTTTCTCTTTCCGCCTCGTCCTCCGCGGCCGAAGATGTATCGCAGTGTGCTATTATTATTTCCTTCGACTTATCATCCGGTTCGGGTGTATTAGATAATTCTGCGGGTTTTCTATGTAGTGTATCTAGCTGGCGTTTATGAGTCTTACGTTTTAAAATTTGTGCTTCGTCCCTTTTGACGAAAAACGTACTTGTGAGCTTTACTTCTTTTTGCATATTTTTCTCTTTCCGTATGTATGCAAGTTTTTCATTGGCCCTTGCGATATAATTTCGTCGTCACTGTCGCTTGCTGCAGTTGGCTGTATTCTCCCCTTATCCTTTTTATTCGCAGTTTGTGCTGGGAGTTTTCGTGGTCCATCTCTTTTTTTTTGTTACTTTGCCTACTTTTAGTGTTTTATTTCTTTGTGATTCTGTCTCCGGCCATTCCGACTCCGAGTCTGCGTCACTGTCGTTGCTTGGCGTACATTCGCTTGAATTGTTGTTTCTCCGGCGTCTCTTTTTTTTTACCTTGTTGTTCGACTTGTCTGAATCGAAAATTTCTATTTGCTTTTTCCTGTTTTTTCTTATTATATTTTTCTCCCGCCTTGTGCGAATCTTGTATATTCTCAGTGGTGGAGCATTTGTGTCACCAAATCCCTCTTTTTCCTGTTCGTCTGCGAGTTCGTATAACTCCCTGCACGGTGATTCGGGGTTTTTCTCTCCTTCATTTAGGTTCAAGTTGCGCGACAATGCGTCAGGTGCTTTATTAATTCTCCCGGGTCTATAAACAATGTTGAATTCGTATCCACGTAATTCCGCCTTTAGTCTCGTAAATCGCAGGTCCGGTTTTGTCCATGTCTGGAAATGTTTCAAAGGCTCGTGGTCGGTAACCATTGTAAATTTCCGTCCGTACAGGTATGGTCTGAATTGCTCCTTTGCGTAGACTATGGCGAGCAGTTCTTGTCGTACGTTGGGTAGCGAAGTTCGCTACCTTTTAGACAGCGTGATGCGTATTTGCAAGGGTGGTCTTCGCCTATTTTCCCTTCACCTAATATTGCTAATATTGCGCCTATCGCGTAGTCTGATTCATCCGTTGTAACTATAAATGGCCTATTCATGTCCGGCGATAAGAGTGCGGGCTTGCTGCCCGAAGCGTTAACGAGAGTGTCAAATGCCTCTTGTTGAGGTTCCTGCCACTTGAATTCCGTGCCATTTCGTAAAAGTTTTGCCATCGGTTGTGCTATTTTTGCGTAATTTTTAATAAAACGACGGAAATATCCCGTAAGACCTAAAAATTGTTTTATTTTCTTTGCATTTGTAGGTCTTGGATAGTTTTTTACGGACCTAATTTTTTCGGATTTTTTTTTTATTTGTCCGTTACCGACTATGTGACCTAATCTTCTTTCGCCTCATGCTTCAAAAATTGGCACTTTTTTGGATCGATTCATGAATTGTTATCTGCTAATCGTTTTAGCATCCTCTTAAGCCTCCTTCCATGTTCTTCTATTGTCTCTGCGAACACCATTATGTTATCCATACACACCTCTATTTCATTTTCTTGAAGCTAGTGCTAATGTTAATGCACGCCCGAATGTGTTTGGTGAATCTGTACATCCCATTGGCATGCGCTTATATTGGTAGTGCTTGTCTGGACCTGAGAAGGCTGTTTTATGAGGGTCTTTCTCGTCTATTTCGATTTGAAAAAATCCCATTTTTAGATCTACGACGGTGATGTAGCGGGCGGATGCGAGGTGATTTAAAATATCGTTCTAAAATGGTAGTGGATGGCACGAATCAACTGTTGCTTCGTTGAACAGTCTAGAATCTGTCACAACTCTCCAACATTTTTCTCCATTCGGCCCCGGTTGTTTTAGGACTATCCATGTGTTGGAGTTGTATGGTGACGTAGATGGCTCAATTATGTCTTGGTTATCTAATTTTTTCAGTTCTACGCTCATCTGCTGTCTTAGTGCCGCCAGATACCTAATTCTTTTTGCTGCGATTAGTTTTTTAGTTATTGTCGGTATCTTATGTTTTAACACGTTCGTCGCTTTTAAAGGCTCTCCGTCGAGGCCAAACACAAAAAGGTCGAATTCTATTAATTCGCGCATATGTCGTAATTCTTCTTCGTTAGAAGCCGTCGTATCTGCTAGTCTTAATATTTCTTCTATCCTTGCTTCTTTATTTATTCAGAACCGTTTATTTTCCAGCTTGTCGTCTTTTTCGGTTTTACTACGTTTTTCATTAATTTCGTTCAAATTGAATAAACCTATCATAGCCTCATGTAAGCCTTTGGCGTCGTCCCCATCGATGCTGTACGGCTCCGCCCCGTGAATCATCTTACATTCTAGCAATTCTACGTGAGGCACGGGTATTTTTATTGGTCTGTCAGTAATATTAATACATTTGGCGTATACTTTGTCGTTGTTGTGGTTTGCTATAAAGTTACCGAATATGATGCCCTCATTCAATTTTTGCAGAGGTACCTATCCAATTAAAATATTTGTATACTTCTCTTTCACATGCGCGGAAATTATTTGTTTCGATCTTGCGTGGATTTCGAATGCCTCTGGCTCTAGCAGTATCTCGGTGCTACTTAAAACTAATAAATTATTTTTGGCGCATATATGGCCGTCGTTTTCCTTTAGTATGTCCTATCAAATCAATCCTTCTACCTGTATCGGGAATTCGTTGAGGACAACATGCAGAGTGCATGTCAGCTCGTTTAGTGTCAATTTTACCGTTTCGGACGTGCACCGTGCTCCGTGTGTCACGCCGATTATCGACACTCTCTCATTATAATTCATATATAAGCCTTCTTTGAGGCTACTCATTTTTATAATTGATACGTCGACACCTGTATCCGCGTAAAATTCCGCGCTTTCGTTTCTTAGTTGTGGGCTCTCTAGGCATACTAAGAGTGGCGTTTGTCCTACCCGAAACGTAATAATTTTTACTACTTGGAGCGGCTTATTTGTCTCTTTATTGCACACTATCTTTTCGAACCCTGGGCTGTGAGTAATGGGTTGTAAATCAATGAGATTCTTATAATTTTTATTTGCAGCTATATCGGAGCTCCTCGCGGGGTCTGCTTCTAGCGACATTTTTTCTTCGTTCTCCTTTTTCTGTTCATTCATGTCCTGTTTTTCAACACATTTTCCTCCGATGCTTGCATTATATGACCCTGCTGGTTGCTGCCGGTCTCTTTCAGCCGCTCTATTTTCTCTCTGCAGAGTTATTTCTCTCATTTTCTCTAGTTCCGGGACTCGCTCGACGCTTGGGGAGCACGATAAGCGTCCTGGGAGTTTAAATGCTGCGCGTGAGGGTCGCTTCCTCTATTATTTGGCCCGTCTCTGTAATACGGCGGATTTCCATCTTGATTGTGTTTTCGTTGATTGCCGTAGTCGTTGGTGTTATTCACGTTGTTGTAACCGCTATGATAGTTATTTCCATAGTTTCTTGAATAACCGTTGTTTTCATTAAGTGTATTGTTGCCCCTGTACGTGCTGTTATAGTTGTTGGTCCCCCCGTAGTCTCGGCTGTATCCTTGATATCTATTATAGTTCCCGTTTTGTCTACCATTGCTTCTGTTGTATGCTCCGTAGTTATTATTATAATCATCATCTAGTCCGTTTGTGTAATTTTGCTGTATCGGGTTAACTTCTATGTAGTTGTCATAGCGTAAGCGCCCGGCTTCCCCGTTTCTTCTCTGCGCCTTGTTGTCTTGATCTCTTTTTACATCGCTCAGGAGATTTCGGCATTGTTTAACGTTGTGATTTCTGAGACCGCAGTATATGCAGCCGTCCTGTGGTGCTGCTTGGGCATAGGCCTGTGTTATCTGTGTTCTTTTATCTAAGGTGTTCATTTTGCCGTTTTCCGCGTCTGATAGCAACTTGCATCAGTCTTTCGTTTGGTGTGTACCGTGTCTGTTACAGTATAGACATATTTTATTATTTCTTAAGCGGTTATCCTCTCCTATTGTCTCGGTTGCCAAGGGGTATGTCAAATTTGTTTCCAGCGAGCACTACGCTTTCTGCAAGTCGTACGTGTGCCCTGTTTCTCGGCCGTTACTGAGGCCTCTCGTAGCGATCTCGGATTGGTGCTTAGTACTTTGCAATCGAGCGGGTGACGTAGTCCATTTATTAGTGGTTTTATTGTCTCTTTTTCTATATTCATTTTATTTCTGTGATTCCCCTCTCTTGTCAAGTCTGGGTTTGAATCGTACGTCATTATTATTCTATTGTGTAATTCCTGTACCTTAAGTGTGTAGTTTTCGACACTTTTATGTTCGTACTGTCGAATAACCTTTAGGTTTGCTATGAGCGTGTCTACTTGCTCCAAACCTCTATATGTTTCTGCCAGCTCGTATAGGAAGTCTTTTATTGTGTCGTATAGTGTTATGCATATGGCAAATTGGGCCGCTGCTCGTCCCTGCAATTTATTAACTAGTGTCCCCAGGAAAAATTATTTGTAGTCGGGCCCACTGCTCTGACCCACTGTTCTCACCATTTGTTTAAAAAGTGGTAGTTTTATCAGATCTTCGTTAAACAGAGGTATCATTTCTGATAAATGGCTGAGTGATGTGAGTGCGTTCTGCTGTGGTCTTGCGACCGGCCACGCATTCAGGAAGGGGGAACGGGCCGTGTTTTATGCGTTACATCGCCGGGTAAGGTCATGCTCTCTCTGTTGGTTATTGCTTTCTCGGGATTGGGGATGCAGTTGGGCTGTCGGTCTCAAGTGTCTATCGTTGTGTAGTATCCTTAATCCGTCCTCGTCTTTATTCTCATAGTTTCAGTCCCTGTTGCATCCGTTTCGTGCCATTGATGCCTCGTCGAATCTGATCTCTCTATGTGATGCAGAGTCGGTATCCCTCGTAACCCCTCTCTGTATTACGTTGCGGTCCCTACTCGTGGATCTCGGCTGATTTCCCCCTGCGTCATTATTTCGGTCCTATTTTATAATCCGTCTTGTGTTGTGCCGAGGTCAACAGGTCGCTCGTAACCCGTTGTCTAGTTTCATACGCCGCGCCGTCCGTGCGGTTGCCCTGTTCATCAGGTATATCAAGGTAGCTCGCCAAAGTTTCATGCCACATACGGCTCTAGGTTTATAAATTTGTCGCTTATTTCTTGCTAATTTGTTACGTCAAAATTAATTTTTCGCTCGTTTCAGTGGACAAATATAAACAATAACGGTAGCTTGATATCAAGCTAGCTCGCCATACATGCGTATCTCCGGCTAGGAAGCAGATAGCTTCACGGGATTTGCTGCATAATTTGCTGCTAATTTGTCGCTGAAAGATCTGCCTAATACCTATTTTGTCGCCGGTACCCAAGAAGCCAGTGAACGTTTTTTACCGATTGACCTATCAAGCTGGCTAGCCATACATACGTATCTCTGGCTAGGAAGCAGATAGCTTTACGGGATTTGCGGCATAATTTGTCGCTGAAAGATCTGCCTAATACTGATTTTGTCGCCGGTTCCCCAAAAATCCAGTCAACATTTTTTACCGATCGACCTATCAAGCTGGCTAGCCATACATGCGTATCTCTGGTTAGGAAGCAGATAGCTTCACGGGATTTGTGGCATAATTTGTCGCTAATTTGTCGCTGAAAGATCTGCCTAATACGGATTTTGTTACCGATTCTCGAAAGACAAAGGGCACGATTCAGCTGTGGTTTTCAATTTAATTTTTACTTCGTGTACATGACTTCAGAGCTATACGACTACAATAAGGAAGGGGATGAAAAAAAACTGCTGCCAATAAATTAGCACAAAGGTTTCTTAACAACATTTATCTGGAATTATGTAACGAAAAAAAAATTTGATAAAATATTAGAATGGTTTTAAATGTAAAAACAAGCTATTTTTATCTATTATAATGTCGAATTATTTGAATGATAAGATTATAATTTTTTCATCATACCCTGACGAAAAGTTCACATTCCCGTCCTGATTTGAGGCTGGGAAGTCATACATTTCTGACCGAATCAGGAATCTGTTTTACTGCGCACTAAGGTACTGCGCTGCTCGTTCCTAGTTACTTAGTTACTTTATTACGTCGGCCGCTCATACATATAGCTATAGTCGATGGTACTATGCAGCTGATAGTAAACAAAACATTCATATCATAACTTTAAAAAGTAACGTGTGTGCGATGTGTGGATGTGCAGGGCTTCAGATGAATGATTCAATCGTTTTAAAACGTGCACAGTGAATTGTTAAAAATGATTGAGTGCTTAGGGTTTGTATCAACTCAAATCAACGAATACAGCAAAATAGCCACTGCACAAATTTAAAAGTGTACTTTGTTTTCGATAAGTGAACGACTGTCACAGAAGCGTGGCCGCCGCATACAGTACCTAAAGTGATGGGGAAATGGATTACGAACATAAATTGTGTGTAAAGTTAAATTTTTTACGTGACTGCACGACTGTTACAGGAGCGGGGCTGTAGTATATAATACAGAGATTCTGTATGGTTGTTTCTTATCTCACTCGCTCTTATTCCCTTTAGAGACCCTAGATATCAATACATGGCGTTCACAACGAACGACGGAACGATTGCTTGTTAATTTTATCATAAATTTATGCAACAAATTACTTTTTGAGGGTCGCGAACTTCCCGCTCGGTATGAAGAGAAATCGTACACACCACTCGGCATTGTTAATATTTTTTAAAATGTAACTATCTTGTGGCTAAGATATACTTGAATTATGTAAAGCTTTTTAATTATTCATACTTATAACAGACCTATTTACGAAATCAATTAATATTTTCCACTCCGAAAACAGCAAAAACCGTTATGTTAGCATCGAACATTGTTATATCAATCTTGATGAGGTATGAAACGAAATAGTATATTGTGCCACTGGGGAGGGAAGTAGCACATTCCTGTCCGCGTGTAGATTGCCACCCGAGGCGAAGCCGAGGGTGGCAAATACGCGGTCGATGTTGTGCTACTTCCCTGCCGAGTGGCGTATACGATGTTTCTTTATACTCGGCGGGAAGTTTGCGACCCTCAAAAAGTAATTTGTTGTATAAATTTAATATAAAATCAACAAGCAATCGTTTCGTCGTTGGTTGTGCACGCCATGTATTGATATCTAGGGTCTTTACAGGGAGAAAGAGCAAGTGAGATAAGAATCAACTATACAGCATTCTTGTACTATATATACTGCAGCCACTGAGTGCAGCCGCGATCCTGTGACAGTCGTTCAGTCACGTAAGAAATTTAAATATACACAAAATTTATGTTCGTAATCCATTTCCCCGTCACTGAAGGTATTGTATGCGGCAGCCACGCTTCTGTGACAGTCGTTCACTTATCGAAAACAAAGAACACTATCAATTTTTTGAAGTGGCTATTTTTCTGTATTCGTTGATTTGAATTGAGTGCACGTATAAACATCACTGTGCACGTCTTTAAAAAATTGAATAATTCATCTGAAGCCCTGCATATCCACACACCACACATACTTTACGTTTTAAAGTTATGTCGTGAATGTTTTGTTTTCTGTCAGCTGCATAGTACCATCGACTATAGCTATATATATATATGAGCGGCTGATGTAAGAAAGTAGCCAGGAGAGGGTTGCGCAGTACGTTAGTGCGCAGTAAAACAGATTTCCGAATTCGTCGGTAAATGTATGACTTCCCAGCCTCAAATCAGGACAGAAATGCGAACTTCTCGCCAGGGTATGATGAAAAATCTTTTTGTAAACCTGTACATATACATATATATATAATCAAGGATATGAAAAGAAACGTTTTGAGCCCCAGAGCATAGAAATTAATCGGAGGGTTTCTGAGATATGACATGGATTTTCTTTGATAAAAAAAAACGGCATAACGTAAAAAATAAATTTAATACAAAATGAAGCTCTTTTAATGTTCTATGAGATAAAACTACAGATTTAATTTTTTTTACCGTATTACTAGCATAGAACGGATTTTTGGATATGGTAAATCGTTATAACAACCTTACTAAGGTATGAAACTTTAATTTCTTTTCCGAGCCACCAGTGGGAAAAAAATAATTATTTTTGTTTAAAAATCTGCTTTGACCACATAGTTTGACGTATCACTGCCATTTTTGCATACACTCGTGAGATAACACACTTTAGTGTGTCAACTCCACTTTCCCTTAAAAGTCAATACTTTAAAAAATTGGAAAATGAAGTAAAAATAATTCCAAAAAAAATTTTTTTGTCAATAATAAGTATTTAGGGGTTTATCAGGTCCCTGATAATGAATTTACAGTCTGTTAATGAAAATTTAAAATGGCAGATGCAAAATGGCGGCTAAAAAAAAATATTGTATTATTTTGCTTTTTTCTATATTAATCGATACACACGCGTATTTATCGTATCTTGTATTTTAAAATTCGAAATTTGGGATACAAAATGGCGGCCAGAAACCAAAAATTTTGCTTGATTTTGGTTTATTAAACGTAAAGTGATACACACGCGTATTTTGTCCATCTCTGATGACTAATTTATATCTTGTATTTTCCAATTCAAAATGGAAAATACAAAATGTCAGCTAAAATTTGGGTTTTTTTCCCCTAAATTATTATATTATAAGTTTTATTTTGGAGTTTTTTAGTACAAATTTCATGTTTTTTACGAAAAATTAAAAATGTCACGTACGATATGTCAGCCAGGAAAATAATACTTCAAATTGTTTAATTTAAAAATCAGAATATCATGAAATTTTTAATAGCTAATTAAGGAAGTGATGTTTGTTTTATAAAATAAAACGTGGTAAGAAAAAGATAAAATTTAAATGACGTTTAATTATTTTCTTTACATGAGTATGTTTTTTTAGTCACAAATAATGAATTCTAAAATAAAATTGTCGTACTATTTACTTGTCTGATTTTCGTTTTTAAAAATTCATCTTGATGAATACAAATCATGTTTATAATATATAAAAGAATAAAAAGTTATAAAATTCCTTGAATTTTACAATCCACTACATTTTCAAGTTACTAGATACGAATATATACATACATATACCTATATATATATATATATATATGTATGTATATACATATATATTGTTATTAGTTAATAACTGTGACAGTATGTCCGATGGAAATACTCATCCAATTTTTTAAAAATCATTTTAAAACTATCGTATGGTAGCTATTTAAAAAATTACAATTACGTAAAAATTATTTGTGTCACGTAATAAATAATCTATTTAATTCGAAATTTTTTTGATATTTAGATTGTTCAGTTTAGGTTTTAACAAAACTCTCATGGTTCTTGAACATCTTGAATAAAACTAGTGAAGGTACTGTAGGAATCACAAGGTTGAAATCGATAATTCTAAATAGGTATATAAATGTGATTCTAATTTAGTTAGACCACAGATAAATTTAATTCATCAAGGACAATGTATGGAAGGAGTTGATAACAATAGATGATATTTCGTAAACGTTAAGACCTACTTCTACCGCGATATAAGGCTTGTGTCGAACACATAAATAAATAATATTCTTTTTTGCTTTGATAATAAATTTGTAAATTTTTCTGTCAACAAACGCATAGTATAAGAATAGTGATCTATACTTTGAATTTAAAAGATTAAATTTTAACTTATTAGTGAAGGTTTTAAAATTTAAAAATATGTAAGGAAGTTGTCATATTTATTTCTTTTATTTCAACCCTTATATAGAAATTTAAAATTAAATTTTAAATGTTTAATAAATATCCAGTCCATAGGATGAATATCTATAAAAGCACTAAAACGCTCTGCAAGTAAAAATATTTATTTTTTTGAAAATGTTTACAAGCAAACTGTATATTTTTTTTGAGGGTATACAATTTTTGCAGATTTTTCAATTCGGTTAACATAGAAATTTGAATCAGTGATATAAATTTATGATATTATTTCCTGATGACAATTTTTCCAGCTTTAGGAGAAATGTCTCCAGGATATAAATTTTTTCATCTAAATAAGACTTCATTACAAAGATTGATGCCTTATCCTGTTGTATAATGAAAAATATTCTTTAAAAATATTTTAAGTTCGAAAAAAACTATATTCAGGAACATGTCATACTTAATTTGATTCTTGACATTATCCTACGTAGCATAGTATCGGAGTGATAGGGCTAGGGAGGAGGACCTAAGGTTAAATAAAAGGCTCATGTGTTAATTTATTAAAAGCTCTCTCTGTATTTTATCAAACTCTACTTCTACAAAGCACTTCAACGTCTAACTCTTGTATATACATATTAGGGTGTCCGTTATTGACTAATTTTGACTTTTTGATTATATACCCCCTGGAATCTCTTCGTTGTATTCTAAAATGATAATCTATATCCTGAAAACCCAAAAATTTTGGATGTTACACGTGCCCCTAGACGCAATTTGATTTCCCATTCAAATAGCATGAGATTTTCAAACTACAACCTTGTTTGATTTTTTTGACCAATTCAAGTATTTTTTCTGGATTTTTAAATCACACCATTGACTTACGTATCACTTGGACTTGATTTATTGATTTTTTCCAGCTTAATATGAGCATGTTGAAAAAGTTCGAATGGGGCCTTCGAAGCCTTCGAAGAACAAAAATTCCAAAATATGATATATATATATATATATATATATATATATGCTGGAGAGCTTCTTTACATATGAAATTACTGTTTTAACGTGTATTGACCCATGTTCAAATTAAAAAAAAAATTTTAATGTAACTTAATAGCAGATTTTTAACATTTAAACTGCATACAAATTACACAACCCGACGTGACAAATGCTCATTAGATGAGACTAGTTATTTCCGATGGATTTTGGGTCGCTAAAAACGAAACCGACCTTAGAATTGCTCTGTCACGTCAGGGTTTTCAGATATCCTAACCTGTATGTGCGAAAATTGCGATTTTTGGCTATATTTGAGGTTATGTAGCATCGCGATATTTTTTTCCACAAAAAACTACAAATGGTATCTTAAAGTAGAGGTCTTGCCCTTTCAAATGCCGTTGAGTTTGCTTGAATAGCTTATTTCTTCTTTAAGATACTTAATTTTTTAATT